>JAPKLW010001249.1:0-61736 GCA_026898455.1 Plectranthus barbatus
ACCTAGCATGCTCCTATGAATTTAATACGAGATTGTGGATTGAGAGATTACCGTAATTTCGTAGGGTCTGTACCGATCTTTTGCGTTTGAATTCCAAACTTCAATTCAACCACGCAAATCGAATTTGTCTGCGGAAACAAAAATTAGGAACCCTAATTTCAAGACAAAATCAAAAACAAAGAAAGGGGAAAGAAGAAATCCGTTGTTCTCCAGATCAGGTCTTCAGATCTGTGTCCCGGTGCTGTTCAGATCTACTACTGGTGAGGACTCCGTAGATCTGTGGCTCGAGCAGGACCAGAATTCAAAAATTCTCCTCCTTCTCCCTTGAAGTCGGCGCCCCCTTTCTCACTCTCTAGATCTAGGGTTTTTCAAATTGTGTTATGAAGTGGCTAGGGTTTCAGAGAGTGAGATGTCTATTTATAGACCTTGGGTTATAAAACCCTAATGGGCTCCTGGGCTCAATTCAGCACACTTATTGGGCCAGACCTGGGACCTAATGCAAATAATAAAGTGGGCCTATAAATTAATTAATTCCCATATCCACAACCCAGGACACAATTAATTAATTAATATTAATTCTTTTTCACCACAGAATTAATACTGACCTACCCCTTTATTACCACGTTGTAAGAACGAGTTGCATTAATTGAGAATCCCCATATTTAAGGTTACCGGACATCCATTAATTAATCGGAGCCTCTGACAAGCTCTAACTACAATTAATTAATATCTTATAATTCCTGAGTAGTACCACTCAAACCTTATCACTCGTGCCTGAAATTAATCAGCCTGCAGGACTTTGGCACGATGAATGTTATTGAGCTCCTCAGGGAATGTCCCCATCCTATTACTAGGATATGGTTACCTAAGTTCAGTCTCAGGCGGTACTACATGAACTGTTGTTACCCAAGATGCGGATATATAAGCGCGCTGTGTTGGCTCTCCACCATGGCAAGTCAAAGCAACAGTCAACCCGTGCAAACCCCTGAACCTTCGTTAGGGTTTGGACTCAATCAATATAACGAGATCTTTTATTCGCTGATGTCAGACAGATGAATATATCTCACTGCGGTCCATCAATACGCCACCTCTGCGTACCAGCATGTCATGTAACCAAGACAGACTACTTATTCCGACAATGTCGCAGCCATCCGGACAGACGTATCCTCATACGCTGTCTCGACTGTGATTAAGTTTATGTCTCACTAGGTCAAGTGATCATACTGTCTTCTGTGATCTACAACACGCCGTATGATCGTCCCTATCGGTGAGACAAGAGGATACCATTGTTCATACATGTACGATTGTTAACAGATAGGAGAAATAAACCGTTGTATACACATTGTAATAAATGCTTTTAGTATACAAAACCCATCAAAATCATGCCATGATCAAGGAATTTGAGAACCTCCTTCTTTACGGCTTCTTGCATGATGGGATTCAGTCGTCGTTGTGCTTGTCTCTTTGGTTTGGCGTCCTCTTCAAGGATGATCTTGTGCATGCACAGCGAAGGGCTGATCCCCTTGATGTCTCCTAAAGTCCATCTGATGGCGGACTTATATTTCCGTAGGACTCATAGCAGTTTGTACAACTCCCCCTGTGTAAGATAGGCATAAACAATAACAGGGTAAGTGTTGTCAGAACCCAGAAATGCATACCTGAGATGTGCCGGAAGCGTCTTGAGTTCCAGAAGTGGTGGGTCGGAGTCGGAAATTGGCTTTCCCAGGTCAGTGTTGAACAACGGAGAGGTCCCGTTGATCGACGTGGTCTTCGAAGGGGCATCGATCGACGAGATAGTAGCGTCAATCGACATGTTCCTTCCCCTGTCTCCTTCCGGCTGGTTCTGACGGTAGTGGTTAGGCATCGGTTCTCTCTTGGTTTCTTTTTCTCGAGTTATCTCCTCGAACACATCCAGCTCCACAACCAGATCTAGGATCCCCTCTTCTGCCTCGTCCAGATTTGTTGACGAGAACAACGAATGTTGCAGGCAGTTTTCCAGAAAATCTGGTTCACTTTTGAGAGAGGTGAAGGGAGAAGACATTACCGGGCTGAAGCAGTTAATCATGTGGCATTCTTCTTGATAGCTTCCTTCATTGTGCTTCTGCATTACCTTGTAGATTGAGAACGTAACTGACTCATTGTTCACTCGGAATGTCAGTTTGCCGTCTCAAATGTTAATCAATGCCCCTCCAGTTTTCAGGAATGGCCTTCCAAAGATCAGAGGAATGTTCCGATCTTCTTCCATGTCTAGCACCACGAAATTGGCTGGAATGATGAAATATTTTACCTTCACCAGCACATCTTCCACGATGCCTTTCGGGTAGGAAACTGATCGATCGGCCACCTGAAGTGAGATTGTAGTGGGCTTGATGTTTCCGATCTTTAACCGCTTGAAGATTGACAACGGCATCAGATTGATTGATGCTCCAAAATCGCAGAGGACTTTCCCAAAGGTTTCTCCTCCAATCATGCAAGAGATTGTGAAGGAGCCCGGGTCCTCCCTTTTGATTGGCATCTTCTTTTGAATAATGGCGTTGCATTCTTCGAACAGGTTGACCGTCTCATGCTCCAAGAAGGGTATTTTCTGAGATACCATGTCTTTCAGAAACTTGATGTATCCGGGCATCTCTTGCAGGGCCTCGACCAATGGAATATTGATATGCACCTTCTTCATTGTTTCCAGAAATCGTGCATACCTCTCGTTCATCTTTGTCTTGGCGAACCGTTGCAGATATGGCAAAGGCGGTTTCTTCAGAGGTGGAATGGGGACTGGCATCGATCGACGAGGATCAGCGTCGATTGACGTGGCCTCAGGAGTTGCATCGATCGACGGAGACCCTGCGTCGGTCAACGGGACCTCGTCTGCGATGATTTCTTCGTCCTGCTCGGCTTCTCCTTCCTTCCGGGTATCTTTCCCTGCTTGCCTTGGTCCTTCATAGGATTTTCCCCCTCTCAGAATCATGGTGTTCACTTGGTTCCTCTGATTCTGGTTCTTGGGATTGACCTGAGTGTTGCTCGGAAGTTGTCCCGGCTTATGTTTGGTTCCAAGGGCATCGACAATCTGACTGACTTGGTTCTCAATGATCTGCACATGCTTCTGCATCTGGTCAACCTTAGTGTTCACACCCGAGATTTCTTGCTTGAGCTTGGCTACCGTATCGGTGGAGCCTTCCATAAGTTTAGCCAAAATCTCCTCGATATTTGGCTTCTTCTTCTCCACAACTGCCCCGTCTTGCACGGCAAATCCCTGTGGTGGCTGTTCCGCAGCTTGAGGGTTTGCGTAGGAAAATCCAGGGTGATCCCTCGCATGATTATAAGCGTACGGCTGGTTATGCTGCTGATTGTGTTGCTGATATCCTCCTCGGTAGTTGTTTTGATAACCGTCCCTTTGAATGAAGTTTACTTCGGCACCCTCGCCATCAGGTGGAACTTGCACCGTCTCAACTGCAGCGACAGTCTTCTCTTGCTTCAGTGTAGCGAACTCTTCCTTTAGCTTTTTCAATTTAGTTGCCAAATCAGGTTGTTCGGCAACTTTTTCCACTACTTTTTCGACTGCTTTCACAGGCCGAGTTTGATTGGAGGACCACCGTTGTGTGTTGTTAGCCATCTTTTGGAAGAACTCCATGGCTTTATTTCCGCTCTTTGTCATGATGGTGTCTCCTAATGTGGTGTCCACCAACTTGACAATCTTCTCATTGAGTCCCTCATAGAATGCTTATGCTTGTTCTCCTGGCGGAAAACCATGTCCGGGGCAAGACCTCAGTAGCTCTTTGAATCGCTCCCATGTTTTACTGAAGCTTTCATCGGGTCGTTGAGCGAACCTGATGATCTCTTTCCTTCTCTGCCTGATGACATTTGGTGGGAAGAAGTTTTCCAGAAACTCATTCCTCAATTCAGTCCATGTGCTGATACTTCCCTTGTCCAGTGCAGTAAACCAAGATTGTGCCTTATCCCTCAGAGAAAATGCGAACAGACGCATTCGGATGGCACTCTTGCTGACCCCTCCGATCTTGACAGTATTGCAGAGCATTAGGAACTTCTCCAGATGTGCGTAAGGATCCTCAGTGTCTCTTCCTCCGAATAGATTTTGTTGCACCATCTGCACCAATCCGGTCTTCAACTCAAAATTGTTGGCATTGATGCCAATCCTGAAGTCTGTCTCCTTGAATCGAGGTTTGTATTGGTTCTGCATGGCCTCCTCTTCTTCCTCATTGTTAGATTCCTCTGGTGGATTCGGGTCGTCATCCTCTCCATTATCGGGATTGTCATCGAACAGTGGGTTATGGCGAACATCCCTCCCATTCGGATTGTTTCTCTCGAGGTCTCTCTCCAGGTTGAACTGTTAGATCTGTGCCCTCATAGCTTGAACCTCTTGGAGAAGCACAACTTGCTCCTCTGCAGTTAGCATTGGAGGTTGCGGTTGAATAACCGGCGGTGGTACGTTGTCTTCCATTGTTTGATTACTCGAGCCTTCCTGAGCACGCTAATTCTTTCGGATCTTTCTGCAAGTGGCTTCAATATCCGGGTGATAATATAGCGGGTCCTTTCCTCTAGCTCTCGTACTCATGCACTACCTTTACAGCAAAGGAGGTAGTGAGGTAAAACTGAAAATAAAACGAAACAAACTGGAATTAAAAAATTGAAAATCAGGAAACACCAAGGCGTCGATCGACGAGCTATAGCATCAATCGACATGGTAATGACACACGCATTGATCGATGGAAAATCACATCGATCGACGTAAATGACGAAAAAATATGAAAACACGAAGGAAAAATACGAAAATTACAGCCTAAATTAGTATTTTGATCACAATTTCAATAGTATGATTAATTCTATTCTTTCCCCGGCAACGACGCCAAAATTTGATCGCTAAATTATTTAACAAGCGACTTAGCAGAGCTAATAATATAGCAGCAAATTAAAATTATCGATCCCACAGGGAAAGAAGTAACGAAAAATCCTAAGTACTAAAACATTAGTTCTCAAAACGCTGGTTAGGGAAAATAAAATTTTTGGGTTTGGTTATTTTGAAAATCTCAATTCTTACTAATTAAAAGTAGGACATAAAACTAAATTACTTTTGATGAAAACGATTATTGGAAGTACAGATTCCAGGGAGATCTACCTATCAAGTATGACTTGGATGAATGAATTGATTATTTCCCAATTTTAATTCCTCTTCGTAGTGAAACATCAGAAAAGGATTATGAACTTCTTTGTTGGACAATTCATAAAGTAGATTAATTAATTACCTATCTCCATTCGGTCTCAAGATAAATTAATTAACTCCAAAGATCTACAGATTTATCCCTACAATCAATCTCCTTCAGTTACAACAAGAAATTAGATTATATTGTGAAAATCTCTTTCCATTGAAAACTATTACAGTTACGTCTCAAGTAATCAACTAGTTAATCCTAAGATGTGGCCAACAAACTCAAGATTATGAATTAAACTCGGATTTCACAAACTACGAAGGGAAAGGGAAAATAATTCAATTAATCAAAACATGCATACATTGATAGTTCGAAACCCTAAAATCTGAGGAAGAAATTAGTTGCACATATTCAGATAAATATTCATCATAGAAAAATAAAACCTGAATTGCATAAAAACTTGGATCTGATTGTCTTCCCACAAACTTTGTCTTCAAACATAAAACTCTAAAAACCTTGGAAATCTTCTAAAAATCTTCAATACTAAAATCTCTCAATTGCTCTAATGATTTCCACACCTTAAAAAACTAATTTACACATGGCCATTTATAATAGTGAATGATGTATCAAACAATATCCCGGATTAGATATGTCTTTATCTTCAAAGTAGACTCAGATTAGGAATCCCGCGTGCGCGTCGATCGTGTTAGAACAACATCGATCGACGCTGATGAAACACCCTCGTCCATCGACGTGGAATGACGTCGATCAACGTGGGCTTTGTTGCTTCCGTCGATCTTCTCCTTCTCCTTCGTCGATTGCTTCACCTTCAATTGCCGCGTCGATCGACATGGCATCCCCGTCGATCGATGTGGTTCTGAAACTAGGAACCGACTCTTCGCTATTTTCGACCATAAACCTGCATGATTCATCAAACACGACATTACAAGCACAAAAGCCAAATCATGCACGAAAAAGACACTAAAAACAATATGAACATCACACAATTAGTCAAAGAACAATCAGATAAGTTTGTGAAAATCCAAACTTATCAGTTCGCAGCCCGACGTCAGGCCTCTTCCTCATCGCGCACCCTCTTCTTTTTGCGGAGGGTTCTGCCCACCTGCTAGGATGGCACTTGGGGGCATTGGCACATCATCTCCTTAGGCAGCTCGGTAAGTAGCCCCCAACGATCGAGAATCATAGTCGCTATTACAAATCAGCCGTTCTGGACAATCGGCCACTCCCTATCACTGACAATGACGCTGTAGGCCCTGTCGACTCGAGCGTAAGCTCCGTGCATGGGTGATCTGCAAAATCAACAAATTAGCAAAGTTAGCAAGCCACACGAGTTTCCAAGAAATGGCACAAGGATCAGCGACCCACGAATCGGCACCCTGCCATTCCTAAGGAATTCGGGCCTATCCTCATTGAGCTTGAGGTAGAAGAAGGTGGTCCACCACCCGGGCGAGTTGATGGAGGCTTCTTGATCAGTGTCGACCTCCCGGTAGACCACCGGGTGAAATAATAATAGTGTTTGTCCGCACACTGGTTGAAGCGGTACATGTAATGCCAGTCCCAACCTGTCAAGAGCCCTAACTCCAGGTCCATCCACACCAGGAGGACCCCGACCAGGTGACACTAGCAGTTCGGAGCAAGCTGGAAGGGGGAGACATTGTACGAGGCAAGCACCTCCGCAGAGAAGGGGTGGACCGGCAGCCCGACTCTGTTGTCCATAGAAGCAGTGTAGAAGGACACGCAGCCAACAGGAGGATCAAAACACCAGTTCTCTGCCCTCGGGATACGGTACCGCACGTTTTTAATCGGCATGACCTCCACCAGGGCCGACATGGTGTTTCGGGTGATTGTCGACATCGCCCCCAGCACCCTGTAGGATTGCCAGTCTGCCGGGAGAATATAGTCCCCCACCACCTCAGGCTCTAGAATTGGCCTCTCGGCAGCCCGTCTAGACCCACTGGCCTCACCACCAGTCAACACCTGCTCCATCCCCTGGAATGACTCGACCAAGACCCTATTGTCCGTAGAATTAGAGTCCGAGTCAACCCCCAAATCCACTTGACCACCACTAGGACCCTCTCTCTTCGGGCCCCTGCATAATCAGACTCCAATCTGGGCCGGTAAAATCAATCGAATTGATACTTCTGGGTGGGAACGGGGTAAAGGGCAGTGTCGGGTTCACACCCCGGAGCCAGATCCCTCACGGTTCTGAGAATCGGAATCAGAGGAGCCCATCTCTCACAACAAACAAAATCTTGAAGAAAAAGTTAACCTAAAAAGAAAATAAGAAGAAAGGAAAGGATGAGCCCCAGCCAGTGATGTCATGTAAAAACAACACTTAGTCAAGTTAAATTTTATCAATCCAAGGTTCTTTTCAACTTCGCCCGATAGAATACTCCCTACTTGTATGGAATGTTTGTAGTTAGGCAAAACTTAAATCGTTGAGTTTCTTCTATTAGCTAGGCAAAAACAATAACTAAGCTAAGCATAAATAAAGTAAACACAATAGCTATCATATTGAATAGAAACTTTTTTAAAACAACCAATCAAGCTTTCCAAACTAGGTAGAAAAAGTAGCAAGTTCAATCAAATGAGATAAGAGTGAGTGTTGTGTGGAAATCTAATGTGTTCAATTTAGATCGAATTGTGATGTAAACTCAATTTAATTCCTATGAGATTGAGCAATCCACTCTAAGGTAGCTAACCCTTTGTCACGGCGAGTTAACCGTAGATGATCCTAGTAATCTCAAACAGTCACGTTATCGATTCCTAGTCCACTCCTTCTAGAACGTAGATTATTGCCCTATGACCTATTTCCGCACATGGATTGGATTTAGAATCATATGAATTCACACTATTCGAGACGATTCCACCCGCGTGTTGGCTGCAATGTTCACGTCAAAAACCACCTACGTTGGCTATTACCTACACCTAGGTGATTGGGGATAAGATCTAGTGTGATTCAAGCTCTCATAGGAAGGTAAACATTCAACATTCAATCTCAATTTCACACATTATCAATCCAAACAACACTCACAAGGAATTTATTTCTCCATACCTTCCAAATTGTTCAATACAAGATAAAATGAAAGACAATCCATTACAAACTTGAAAGGTGAATTGATTTCTTCCCCAATTGTTGCCCTTGCACTTGATCTACCTTTGCTCTTCTCTAATCTCCACGATTTTGTTGTAGATCTTCCTCTTGATCCACTAGGATTGGAATGGAATGAGGATGAAAGATGGAATTTGGGAGAATTTCTAACTTGATCTAATGAAATTTTGGCAAAAGTTATCTAAAAACTTGGAATTCCCCCTATTATAGACGAGCAAACAGAGCCTCGGATCGCCCGGGCCAAAATCGGCTCGCCCGAGATAGCTTGAAAACCACCAAACCACCAAAAATCCCGCTCTAGCTCGGTCGAGCCAGATTTGGCTCGACCGAGCAAGCTCTCTGAAGGCTGTGGCTCGGCCGAGCACTGCAGGACCGGCCGAACGAGCCCTCTGTCCGTCGTGGCTCGACTGAGCCAAGCTCAGCTCAACCAAACTTGCCCTCTGAAGATCGGATTGCTCTGTTTTTTGCTCTGTTTGGTCGAGCCTGGCTTCTTTTGATTCCTAGCTCGGGCGATTTTCCTCCAAAACTAAGCCGAAAATGCTACTTTATGCTCAAAACTCAACCTACACCATCCAAAACACAATAACACGAAAATACAACAAAAGAACAACAAAAGCATATGATATGAGAGTAAAATGGCCACAAACATGCACGGTCACACATCGAAATATAGGTCATTTTACGCACATATCATAATCCCCCAAACTTGAACCTTTGATTGTCCTGAATCAAAACAAGTAAAGTCGTTAATCTACCTTGTGAAATACCTCATAGCTCATCAAGATAATCTTAGCATGCTCAAGTAAAACGAGATTATCACCTAATTTTGTGACAAAGTTAATGCTAAGGACATGAACCACTCATCAAATATGGATACAAGAAAAGGATGCATTCCCTCACATGTTTAGGGACGATGAGATTCACTCAATCACAAGATATCGAGCTTAATTTCCATAGGCTTGCATCCATTCTCACCACGAATCAGAAAGGTCTTTGATTTGGTTATAACGTGGCTAACAAAAAGGTAGGTGGTTTTGGGCCAAAGTGACTAAACCTCTCAATTTCCCAAAACCCCCCAAACTTGTTGTTGGGAAAATATTCCTTGACTTATGTTGTAAATATCCCTTTAGATCAAATTGTAAAGGTTTTGTTGAATCAAAGCCTTAGTTAGTTTGGTCGATCATTGCTGAAGTCTAGATAGTCTAGCAACTCTGTGTAACGTCTTGTTTAGGAAATATTTTGAGTTGTAGTAGATTAGAAGTACTTGCGGAAGATTGCTGAAGGATTCAGCTATTGAAATGAAGACTTCGGAAATTCTGGATGCTAGGAGCATTCTCAGCAGTCAAGCCAATTGCTAGAGAAGTCAGCAGACAGAAATGACTGCTAAGGAGGTAGCAGTCAAGTGCTGAGAAGAAATGACTGCTACGAGTACTTACTCAGCAGTCGGAAGAAAAGAGATAACAGAATGCTAAAGGAGTCAGCATTCACTATTTACTCAGAAGATTGCTAGAAGCAATAGCAATAAGGAATCAAGACCCAAGTGCTGAATACGCAACCTCTGAGGAGTCAGCAGTTGGATACAAAGCAGATTGCTAGAAGAGTTCAGCAGTCAAAAGGTCGAAGTACTTAGCAGAGTGCTCCCAACATTCTCTCCCAGCATTCTCCGAGAGAATTCTAAGCAAGGAAATATTCAGCAAACTCTTGCTAAGACTACCGTTCTGACAGAAGGTACAACCAAGGACGAATAGCCCTAAGTGGGTAAAAAGGCACTGTACCACGCCGGAAAGGACGAAAAAGCAAGTAGCCCTTTTGGACAAAGGAGACGTTGTGTCTAACGGGTCTGGAGATTCAAAGTTTGAATCTCCAGATATAAAAGAGAAGTCCAAAACAGAGAGAACAACTACTACTGCTCATACAACTCGTGAAAGAAAAGTATTGTGAGAAAGCGAACAAAAAGCAAAAAAGAGTAGTCGATTGAGTGTACATTAAAAAGACAAGAAGAATCTCAAAGCTCTCAACAGCAAGTGTCAAACATTGAATAACTTCCATCCTAGGAAGCATCCAGAAGTGACATCTTTGAAAAGAGATTGACTAAGACGGGCTGTTGCCAAAACCCCCAGGAGAGTTCAGGAAGGAACTATAAAAGCTTTCATTGCAGCAAGGTTAAGTTTTACGAAAGTGCGCCCTTGATTTAGCCGCAGCTGCCGACCGAAAGATCCAAGCGACGGAGGATAGCTTTGTAGTGGCTGGCTCGAAAGCTCACCACCTGCTACAAGAGAACGTCGATTCCTTGTACTTGAATATATCTTTTTAGTGAATTCTCAATGTTCGACTGAGGAGTGGACATAGATCTTTGAGGATCGAACCACTATAAACCTTGTGTCTTTCATTACTGTTTTATTGTTTCTGCTTACTATTTTAAAACCTAGCAACCTCAAGTTGCTAGAGTATTGAAAAATTCTTAACACCTCCCTTGAGCTAAATATTTGAAAAAGAAACTAAGTGCAAGATACTTAAACATTCCGCTGCATTTGGTAAGTAGTCTTCCGCTGCTTATCACGACTCTGATCAGGGACCAACAAGTGGTATCAGAGCAGGAGGTCGTAAGACTTACTACTTCTGAGTCGCTTTTGACCAGATCTATATTTTCCTTGCACTGTTTTTGTTGTTTAGCTCAGGAACATTCAGTTTGCCAAGATGAATCATACTCTTCCAAAGTATAACAAGGAGAAGTTCAACTCATGGCAGAAGATGGCCACCATCTAGCTTCAAAGTATACATCTGGAGATGGTGGACGTTCTCTCTAAGGGGCCCATTAAGATAATGAAGCCTAATATCTTCGTCGGTCCAGTTGCTGAGGGGCAACCAAGACCACCTCAAATGGTCGAGAAGACGTTCAATGAATGGACGGTCGAGGATAAGAAAAGAGCTTAGCTGGAGTATCTAGCAAAGAAACTCATACTAGACTGTCTACCCCCGTTGATGGCAGACAAAGCTCTAGACTTCGACACAGCTAAGGAGATGTGGGACTTTGTGTGCGCATCTTCCTAGGAGACAGAACAAATGAAGAGAAATAAACTCCAGGTAGTCATTGATAAATATGAGTCTTTCTCAATGCTTGCAGGTGAATCCATTCAAGCAATGGAAGAAAGATTCAATACCATCGTTGGAGAGCTCCGGAACTTGGAAAAGACATATGACAATGGGGAAATGAATAATAAGATCATTTCCAAACTCTTTTCAAGGAGTGATTGGTTTGTGAAGATGAAGAGTCTGGGTGAGAAAGACCTCAGCAAAATGTTTACATCTGAGGTATTTGCTCGACTTAAAGCTCACGAGTTTATAATACAACAATCCAAAAAGAACAAAGCGCTGCTGCTCAAACTTCGTCAACAAACGCTATAAGCTCGGAGGACTTAGCATACTTTGATAAGAAAGATGCTGGAAAGTGGAAGCCAAGGTAGCCCTTCCGCACCAATGAAAGATCGGCACCAGCTTCTTCAGCAAAGGAGGTTGCTGCAACCTCAAGCTCACAGCCAGATCTCAAGATTAGTGAGCTTGAAGAGCAAATGAGAAAGCTTCAAAAGCTCATGCTGGAAGCCAAAGCAGAGAAGGAAGCCAAAGAAACTAAGCTCACATCATCCTTTCGACCAGCAGAAAGGAAGCCAAGGACGTGCTTCGAATGTAATTCGCCAGATCATCTAAAGCACGAATGTCCTAAGGTGAGCAAGGAAGAACGAGAGCATCTCAAACAAAGGTTTGAGAAGAGAGCTGTCAAAGCAGTCACCAGAGCGCTGCTGACCAGGATAGAAGTGCCCGACATTCCTGACAATGAAGAGGAATATTACTCTTCAGAACAGGATGATGAGGAGGCCATGCTGGTCCTTATGGCGAATATCATTGATGATCAGGATGCTGAAGCTGAGCAGAATGCTGAGTCGGCTCTAGCAGTCGATGCTCAGGAGGTATATTCTATTAGCATTTCTAGTTCAGCAATCATACATCAATCGGAGGATTCTTCTTTAGATTCCGAGGATGCTTATCTCACTAAGCTTTTATTAGAATTTTAAAAAATGTACGCTATAAAAAATGTTATTGTGGGAGAGAACACCTCACTGAAAAACAAAGTTATATCTTTGACCGAGGAAGTCGAAAGACTAAGGTCTGATAGTGAGGAACTTTTGAAACTCAAAGTTGATTACTCCAATCTTGCTAAAAATTTTCAAAATATTGAAAGGGAGAATCTAGCTTTGAAGAATAAACCTAAGGAGGATTGCATTGTGCTTACACATCCAGCAAAGCAATTCTAAGTGCCATTGTTAGCCAACAGAGAAAACATTCTGATAAATCTGGATTGGGTCTTGGTTGTGTTGAAGCCGTAAGAAAATCCTCTAAGGAAGTTTTGAATGGAAGCGCTGAATCTTCCAAGCAGAAAAGAATTACATTCGTTTTTGCTGGAAAGGTCAATGCTAAGGAAAAATGTAAAGAAAAGACAATTGCTGAGTCGTAACCTGCTAAGCAGAAAGATTGGCGTAGCAAGCATGCATCTCCTGGATCTCAGCAGAGTACCCAGAGAATGCCTGCTAAGCGACACTCAGCAGTGTCTAGGATGAATGCTGAGCATTGTGCATCCAATCCTAGGATAGCAAATCCTACCTTCAGTAGGGGCAAGCAGGTTGCATACCATGCTGTAAGACCACAGTATCATAAGTTCACACCACATAGGAGGAACACCTATGTGAGGCCTGAGTCCAATCATTTTCCTTTCCAAATGATTATGAAGGCTAAGCACACTACTCCACCTCGTTCAAATTATGCGAAGTTTGCTTATCCAACTAAGGTCGAGAAGGTTGCTAAGAGTGATGTCAAGAAGAAAATCTTGAAGATCATTAAGATGTGGGTTCCAAAAGGGACCATGATCCATGCTAATCCTGCAGGACCCGATGCTAAGCGGGTACCTAAACAAAATTGTTGATTTTTGGAGGAACAGGATCCAAGAGCTAAGACATCAGGCATGTCAAATGAATGGATCCTAGATAGTGGCTGCTCAGGACACATGACGGGTGTTGGTCCTTGATCAGAGTCGTGATAAGCGGCCTAAAGCTACTTAGCAAATGCAGCAGAATATTAAAGTAACTTGCACTTAGTTTCTTTTCCAAATACTTAGCTCGAGGTAGGTGTTAAGATTGTTTCAGAGATATACTCTAGCAACTTGAGGTTGATAGGTTTTAAATCAAACAGTAGAAACAATAAAACAGTAAGAACACACAATATTTATAATGGTTTGATCCTTAAAGATCTACGTCCACTCCTCAGTCGAACACTGAGAATTTCACTAAAAAGATATGTTCAAGTACAAGGAATCACCTATCTGTAGAAGGTGGTGAGCTTTCGAGCCAGCCACTACAAGACTATCCTCCGTTACTTGGATCTTCTCGGTCGACAACAACGGCTAAGTCAATGGCACACCTTTGTAAAACTTGCCTTTATTGCAATGGAAGCTTTATAGTTCCTTCCAAACTTTCCTGGTTTTGGCAGCAGCCCGTGGGAGTCAATCTCTTTTCAGAGATGTGACTGTTGGATGCTTCCTAGGATGGACGTTATCCCAATGATTAGATTCTTGAGAAAAGTCAAGGAATCTCTTCAATGTAGTGTCAGATATTCAATGAGGGGGGACACTACGGTTGTTGAGAGCTTTGAATTCTTCTCTTTAAGGATCTCTCAACTGACTACTCTCTTTTTGCTTTGTTCGCTTTGTAAAAGGTATCTTGTGATTTGCAGTTGTGTTGTAGTAGTCATGAAGAGGGGTGGGGGGGTTCTCTCTTGTTTGAACTTCTCTTTTATATCTGGAGATTCAAACTTTGAATCTCCAGACCCGTTAGAACAATGGTCCTCCTTTTCCAAAAGAGCTACTTGCTTTTCGTCCTTTCCAGCGTGTACAATGCCTTTTTACCTACTTCGGGAAGGCTATTCATCCTTTGGTTGTACCTTCTGTTAGAAAGGTAGTATAAACAAGTATTTGTTGAGTATCTCCTTGCTTAGCATTCTATCGGAGAATGCTGGGAGCACTCTGCTAAGTCTTTTGATTGTTGAGCTCTGCTAGAATCTACTAAGTACTAGCGAATGCTAACTCCTTTAGCATTCTGCTATCACTTGGTATCTTGTTTCCTGATTGCTATAGCTTCTAGCAATCTCCTGAGCAAATAGTGAATGCTAACTCCTTTAGCATTCTGCTAGATCTTTACTGCTGACTGCTGAGTAAATACTCCTAACAGTCTCTTCTTTAAGCATATGATTGCTAGCACTTTAGCAATCATTCTTCTTAGCACTTTGTCTGCAATCTCCTTAGCAACCACTTCTGTCTGTTGACTTCTCTAGCAATCGGCTTGACTGCTGAGAACATTCTTAGCATCCAGAATTCTGAAGTCTTCGTTTCAACTGCTGAATCCTTCAGCAGTCTTCTGCAAGCACTTCTAATCTATTACAACTCAAAGATTTCTTAAACAGGACATTACACAGAGTTGCTAGACTATCTAGAATTCAGCAATGATCGACCAAACTAACTAAGCTTTGATTCAACAAAACTTTTACAATTTGATCCTAAAGGGAGATTTACAGCATAAATCAAGGAATATTTTCCTAACAATTTCCCCCTTTTTGGTGCGATCAAAGCTTACTATCAATTGCTGAATCTAAGAAGGAAAAACTTCTGAGTGTACAAGAAATTCTAAGCATCATAGCTAATCTAGCAATCTAACTCAGAATTTAACCAACTTAGTAAAATGCTGGGAAATATTCTCGATTAAAACATAAGTAAAATGCTTCTTAGCAATATGCTAGAATCTAGCATCCAATTCAAGCAGCAAGCATTTACCATTAATCATACACCAATAACTCAGCATCCACAACCACATGCAATTTCGTTGAACAAACGAATAGTGTGTATCAACTAAGACACGCAAAAACATCAAAAGTGGACAATGAGTAATTGTCTAAGTCTGATTCAGTTTCATTCATATGATTGAGAGTGTACAAGTACAGACGAAACCGAAAAAGATAGCAAAAATATTACATAGAACTTGCTAACATTCAATTCAGCTCAAGAGTCAGGAGCAGGCTTCTTGTCAAGATCATCAAATTTGCTCATCACCATCTGCATGAACTTGTCATATAACTCCTTGTTTGCTTCGCGTTCAGCAGTCTCCCTCTCTAACTTTTTGGCAAGTCTCTCGTTCTCCATCTCAATTCTCCTTAGCTTCAATTCCATCTCCTTCTTTTTAAGGTCTTCTTCTGCTAGTCTCCTCTCTTCTTCAGCAGCAGCAATTTCCTCCTGTTCTTTCCTCCTTTTCTCTGCTTCAGCAATTCTCCTCTCTTCCCCCTCTTTGATTGCAGCCAAAAAGGTGGATGAGAAGGATTGAACGCTCTGCACAAGCTTCTGTTGGGAATCTGCTACTTCCTCTTTCATCACCTCCATGCTCTGCTTCACGCCAGATACATCACTTTTCACCTCAGCTACCTCTGTCCTGACTTCAGAGACTTCGCTCCTTACTTCCTCCACTTCTTTCCTTATATCAGAAGCCTCCATAGCCACTCGTTCATGTATGGCCAGGGGAATAATGGTGCGTACAGCATGTTGAAGGGCAAATTGAACGGCGTGATCAATGTAGGAATGAAAGTTATGAGACCTTACGGGGAGAACATCAAATGAAGAAGTCGTCAACACCAATTCTCCGCCTGTAAGAGATTCAGCATCTTCCATCTGAATGTCAACGTCGCCTTGAGTCGTCAAGTACTCGGCTTCCTCTGCTATGCGCTTTGCTTCATCTGCCCTCCAGTCCTTTGCTTCTGCCTCAGCAAGTTCAGCAGCTCTTGCTTCATCGGCATGGGTCTCCAAGTATTGAGCTACAACTGCTAGTTGCTCGGCCTCCTCTAAGTTCCAGATCTCCTCCAGGGCCTTAGCAAGCTTAGCAGCTTTAGCTTCCTCTAGTTCCTCCAAGAAATCCAGAAAATCAAAAAGAATGAGAGTTTGAACTTATTCATCCCCATCCTTTTCTAGTTCCATAAGGCCTAACTTCAGTCATAACTCTTTAAATCTGGCCTCAGCAAGCGGCTTGGTGAAGATATAAACAAGCTGATCTTCGGTGCATATGTATTGAACATCAATATCATTCTTCTCTTGGTGATCTCCGATGAAGTGATGTCGAATGTTAATATGCTTCGCCCTGGAATGATGAACATGATTCTTAGTAACGCACCAAGCACTATTTTTGTCGCAGTAGATTGGCACACATTCTGGAGCAATATCATAATCTTGAAGTTGCTGCCGAATCCACAACACTTGTGCACAACAACTTGCGGCTGCTACATATTCTGCTTCGGTTGTAGACGTCACCACAGAGTGCTGCTTCTTGCTAAACCAACTTATTAGCTTGTGTCCAAGGAATTGGCAAGTGCCACTCGTGCTCTTCCTATCAATCTTGCACCCTCCAAAGTCTGAGTATGAATTACCACTGAGTGCTAACCCATCAGACCTTGGATACCAAATTCCTAGACCTTCGGTGCACTTGAGGTATCGGATTATCCTCTTAGCAACATCCAAATGCGAATTCTTAGGATTTCCTTGATATCTCGTGCAGACTCCTACGACATATGATATATCTGGTCTGCTAGCAGTGAGATAAAGTAGGGATTCGATAATACCTCTATAAAGAGTAGGATTCACAGGTTCTCCTCCTTCATCAAGAGAAATCTGCAGCTCGTGCTTATGGGAATCCTTAGGCTCTTTGTCTTCTCTGGACTATACTTGGCAATGAGATCTCTTGTATACTTCCTTTGATGGATAAAGATCCCTTCACCCGATTGCTGAACTTGAAGTCCCAGAAAATAAGACATGTTCCCCATCATGCTCATTTGGAAATTACTTTGCATTAGCTCTGAGAACTTCTCACATAGCACTGGATTCTTAGAGCTAAAGATAATGTCATCGACATATATTTGCACAAGTAAAATTCTTCCTTCATCATTGATGCAAAAGAGAGTCTGATTGATCTTCCCTTTCTTGAATCCATTATCCAGCAGGAACTTAGACAAGGTTACATACCATGCCCTCGGTGCCTGCTTCAAACCATATAAGGCTTTCCTTAGCCTATAAACTTGGTTTCCTTGCTCGAAGCCCGGTGGTTGCTTAACATACACTTCTTCTTTGAGCTCACTATTCAGAAAGGCACTTTTCACGTCCATCTGCAGGACTGAAAACTCATTGTGGGCAGCATATGCGAGAAACAATCTTATTGCTTCCAGTCAGGCTACCGAAGCAAATGTCTCATCATAATCAATTCCCTCGCATTGCCTGTATCCTTTGGCTACTAGACGCGCTTTATTTCAGATGACTGTCCTTGATTCATCCTTCTTGTTCTCGAAAACCCATTTAGTTCAATAACAGTTTGAGGCTCTGGTCTGTCTACAAGATCCCAAACATGATTGCGCGTGAACTCTGCTAGCTCTTCCTGCATAACATTCACCCAATCTGGAGATTGTAGAGCATCTTCAATCTTCGAAGGCTCTTCATGCAATATATAACATGCAAGCATCGCATTTCCTTATCGCGTCCTTACTAGATCATTGACATCATCAATGACAGCATCTAGGGGGTGATCACGTAGCCATCTCGGTCTTGGATTGCTGGGTGCTGGGGTTGCATTACTAGCTTCGCCTGCTGAATTGTTTTTTGCTAGAACATTCTCCTCAGCAATCACCCGAGATTCAGCATTTGGTACCTCAACATTCTGCAACTCAGCAACAGGAATCTCAGCATTCTGGACTTCAGCAGCTGGGATCTCAGCAGCTGGAACTTCAGCATCGTCCTTAGCGATCTCCTCAACAACGCCCAATCTTCCTTCAGCAACTCATCCTTGATTTGGGATTTCTTCATCTTCTTCTAGCGATCCTAGAATCTCCAAATTATCATTAAGATAAATTTGGCTGGTGGCCTCAGCATGATCATTAGCATCATCGACCGGTTCAACAGTTTGGTTACCTGCTGAATGAGCCTGAGTTGGATTACAATAACTCATCGACTTAGTTGGATTAATCTGCATATTTTCGAAATAAATCAAGATAGATTGATCATGGACATCATTAGCCTCATGATTTGCATCATTTTCTCTCTTAAGATTGTGCACACTAGAGTAGACTCATAAAAAATAACATTGCATGTTATTTCCACAACTTGAGTCGTCTTGTTTAATACTCTATAGCCTTTGTGAGAAGGGTGCCCATATCCAAGGAACACACCTTCATCAGACTTAGGCGAAAAAGTTTTAAGCTTCGAATTCCCATTGTTATGAATATAACATGTTGAACCAAAAGCACGAAGATGAGTCAAAGAAGGCTTACGACCATTGTACACTTCATAAGGAGTCTTATTGAATCTACCATTGATTGCACTCCTATTCTGAGTGTAGCAGGCAATCATGACGGCTTCGCCCCATTACTTTCCACTTAGACCAGAATCGGCTAGCATCGACCGCACTGCTTTCTTCAAGGTCCTGTTCCTTCTCTTTGCTAGACCATTCTGCTGGGGGTCCTAGCTGTGGATTTTTCATGCCCGATTCCAGCTTCAGCACAAAAATCCATTAAAATCCCATTGCAAAATTCAGTCTCGTTATCTGATCAGATTCTTTTAACGGTGACCTCTTTGCTATTCTGCTCCTTGAGGATCAGCTCTGGAAGGATGAGCTTTAGTTCATCCTTGGTCCTTAGCAGTCTGACCCATGTGTACCTGGAAAAGTCATCAACAACCACAAGTGTATAGACCTTTTTACTTACAGTGGCTGGAGTGACTGGGCCAAATAAATCCATGTGCAACAGCTTAAGGATTCTCTCAGAAGTGGCCTTTTCCGGGTTTGTCTTGAAGGATGTCTTAGTCTGCTTCCCTTGCTGGCAAGCTTTGCACACACCTTCCTTTCTGAAGGTCGCCTCAGGCAATCCTACAACAAGATTGTGCTTGGCTAGGTGGGTAATGGTTTTAAAGTTCAGATGAGTTAACCTCTTATGCCATAGCCAATTCGTCTCTTCCTTGTTGAATGTTGCAAAACATGAATGATGTTTGACGCTTTGCCAATAAACAGTATATAGGCCACCCTTGCGGATGCCTCGAAGCTTCACTTCACCTGTAGAACTGTCAACAATCTCAACCAGTATTAATGAAATATACATTATACCCATTCTCGCATAGTTGGCTAATGCTCAGTAGATTGTGCTTGAGGTTAGAGACGAGAGCAACATTGATGATTCTCATTCCATCTTGCTCAATGCATCCTCGTCCAATCACTCGACCTTTGTTGTTGTCGCCAAACATGACTGTGGGCCCATAAACTCTTTGCAGCTCTGAGAATAACTCTTCTCACCCCGTCATGTGGCCTGAGCAGCCACTATCCATTCATTTGACATTCCTGATGTCTTCTCTCTTGGATCCTGCTCCTGCAAAAATTAACAATTTTGTTTAGGTACTCGCTTAGCATCGGGTCCTGCAGGATTAGCGTGGATCATGGTCCCTTTTGGAACCCACATCTTGGTGATCTTCAAGATTTTCTTCTTGACATCACCCTTAGCAACTTTCTCGACCTTCGTTGGATAAGCAAACTTTGCATAATTAGAACGAGGTGGATTAGTGTGCTTAGCCTTTATAGTCCTTTTGGAAGGAAAACGGTTGGACTCAGGCCTCACATAGGTGTTCCTCCTATGTGGTGTGTACTTAGGGTACTGTGGTCTTACAGCATGGTATGCTACCTGCTTGCCTTTATGAAAGGTAAGATATGTTATCCTAGCATTGAATGCACAATGCTCAGAATTCCTCCTTGGCACTGCTGAGTGTGGCCTAGCAGACATCCTCTGGGTACTATGCTGAGATCCAGTAGAAGCATGCTTAGCAGGCATTCTTTGGATACTCTGCTGAGATCCAGCAGAAACATGCTTAGCAGGCATTCTCTGGGTACTCTGCTGAGATCTAGGAGATGTATGCTTGCTACGCCAATCTTTTTGCTTAGCAGTTGACGACTCAGCAATTGCCTTTCCTTTACCCTTGTCAGC
Organism: Plectranthus barbatus; assembly: GCA_026898455.1. NCBI lineage: Eukaryota > Viridiplantae > Streptophyta > Magnoliopsida > Lamiales > Lamiaceae > Plectranthus > Plectranthus barbatus. The sequence goes on from JAPKLW010001249.1 coordinate 20,383, forward strand.
AATCTGTATCCCGTTAGACACAACGGTCCTCCTTGTCTAAAAGAGCTACTTGCTTTTCATCCTTTCCAGCGTGTACAATGCTTTTTTACCTACTTCGAGAAGGCTATTCATCCTTTGGTTGTACCTTTTGTCAGAACGGTAGTATAAGAAAGTATTTGCTGAGTATCTCCTTGCTTAGAATTCTATCGGAGAATGCTGGGAGCACTCTGCTAAGTCTTTTGATTGCTGAGCTCTTCTAGAATCTGCTAAGTACTAGCGAATGCTGACTCCTTCAATATTCTGCTATCACTTGATATCTTGTTTTCTGATCACTATAGCTTCTAGCATTTTCCTGAGCAAATAGTGAATGCTAACTCCTTTAGCATTCTGCTAGATCTTTAGTGCTGACTGCTGAGTAAATACTCCTAACAGTCTCTTTTTTCAGCATATGATTGCTAGCACTTTAGCAATCATTCTTCTTAGCACTTTGTCAGCTATCTCCTTAGCAATCACTTATGTCTGCTGACTTCTCTAGCAATCGGCTTGACTGCTGAGAACGTTCCTAGCATCTAGAATTTCGAAGTCTTCGTTTCAATTGTTGAATCCTTCAGCAGTCTTCCGCAAGCACTTCTAATCTATTACAACTCAAATATTTCCTAAACATGACATTAAACAGAGTTTCTAGACTATCTAGAATTCAGTAATGATCGACCAAACTAACTAAGCTTTGATTCAACAAAACTTTTACAATTTGATCCTAAAGGGAGATTTACAACATAAATCAAGGAATATTTTCCTAACAACGGGGCGAGAAGAATTATTCTAAGATCATCAAAGAGTTTATGGCCCCACAGTCATGTTTGGTGATAATAGCAAAGGAAGAGTGATTGGAAGAGGATGCATCGAGCAAGATGGAATGAGAATCATCAACATTGCTCTCGTCTCCAACCTCAAACACAATCTACTCAGCATCAGCCAACTGTGTGAAAATGGGTATAATGTCTATTTCATTAACACTGGATGTGAGATTGTTGACAATGCTACAGGTAAAGTGAAGCTAAGAGGCATCCGCAAAGGTGGCCTATACACTGTTGATTGACAAAGTGGCCAACAGCATTCATGCTTCGTAGCATTCAACAAGGAAGAGACAAATTGGCTTTGGCACAAGAGGTTAACTCATCTGAACTTTAAAACCATCAACTACCTAGCCAAGCACAATCTTGTTGTAGGATTGCCTGAAGCGACCTTCAGAAAGGAAGGCGTATGCAAAGCTTGCCAGCAAGGAAAGCAGACGAAGGCATCCTTCAAGACAAACCCGGAGAAGGCCACTTCTGAGAGAATCCTTGAGCTATTGCACATGGATCTATTTGGCCCAGTCACTCCAGCCACTATAAGTAAAAAGGTTTACACTCTTGTGGTTGTTGATGATTTCTCCAGGTATACGTGGGTCAAACTGCTAAGGACCGAGGATGAAGTAAAGCTCATCCTTCCAGAGCTGATCCTTAAGAAGCAGAATAGCAAAGACGTCACCGTTAAGAGGATTAGTTTGGACAACGGGACTGAATTTCGCAATGGCATCCTAATGGATTTTTGCGCCGAAGCTGAAATCGGGCATGAGAAATCCACTGCTAGGACTCCCCAGCAGAATGGGCTAGCAGAGAGAAGGAATAGGACCTTGAAAAAAGCAGTGCGGTCGATGCTAGCTGACTCTGAGCTGAGTGGAAAGTATTGGGGTGAAGCAGTCATGACTGCATGCTACACTCAGAACAGGAGTGCAATCAATGGAAGATTTAACAAAACTCCTTATGAAGTGTATAATGGTCGTAAGCCTTCTCTCACTCATCTTCATGCGTTCGATTCGACAAGTTATATTTATAACAATGGGAAGTCGAAGCTTAACACTTTTTCGCCTAAGTCTGATGAAGGTGTGTTCCTTGGATATGGACATCCTTCTCACAAAGGGTATAGAGTGTTAAACAAGACAACTCAAGTTGTGGAAATAACATGCAATGTTATTTTTGATGTGTCTACTTTAGTGCGCAGGATTATAAGAGAGAAAAGGATGACAATCATGAGACTAATGATGTCCATGGTCAATCTATCTTGAATTCTTTCAAAAATATGCAGATTGACTCGACTAAGTCGATGAATAATTGTAATCCAACTCATGCGCATTCAGTAGGTGACCAAACTGCTGAACCGGCCAGTGATGCTAATGATCATGATGAGGCCCCCAACCAAATTTATCTTAATGATAATTTGGAGATTATGGGATCAATTGATGACAAAGATGAAGAAATCCCAAATCCAGGACAGATTGCTGATGGAAGATTGGGTGTTGCTGAGGAGATTGCCAAGGAAGATGCTGAGCATGAGGATGCTGAGATTCCAGATGCTGAGATTCCAGATGTTGAGATTCCAAATGCTGAGGAAAATTCTCTAGCAGACAACCATCCAGCAAACGATGCAAGTAATGCAACCCCAGCAACCAGCAATCCAAGACCAAGATGGCTACATGATCATCCCCTAGATGCTATCATTGACGACGTCAAAGATTCAATCAGGACGCGACAAAGAAATGCGATGCTAGCATGCTACATATCGCATGAAGAGCCTACCAAGATTGAAGATGCTCTACCATCTCCAGATTAGGTGAATGCTATGCAGAAGGAGCTAGCTGAATTCACGCGCAATCATGTCTGGGATCTAGTGGACAGACCCGAGCATCAAAGCGTTATTGGAACGAAGTGGGTCTTCAAGAACAAGAAGGATGAATCAGGAACGGTCATCAGAAATAAGGCACGTCTAGTTGCCAACGATCATCAGACATTTGCTCCAGTAGCCCGACTGGAAGCAATAAGGTTGTTTCTCGCATATGCTGCCCATAATGAGTTTTCAGTCTTGCAGATGGACATGAAAAGTGCCTTTCTTAATGGCGAGCTCAAAGAAGAGGTGTATGTTGAGCAACCACCGGGCTTCGAAGAAGGAACCAAGTCTATAGGCTCAGGAAAGCCTTATATGGTTTGAAGCAGGCACCGAGGGCATGGTATGGAACTTTGTCCAAGTTCCTGCTGGACAATGGTTTCAAGAAATGGAAGATTGATCAAACTCTCTTTTGCATTAAGGATGAAGGAAGTATCTTACTTGTGCAAATATATGTCGATGATATTATTTTTAGCTCTAAGAATCCAATCTTGTGTGAAAAGTTTTCACAGCTAATGCAAAGTAACTTCCTGATGAGTATAATGGGGAAGATGTCCTACTTTCTCGAACTTCAAGTTCAGCAATCGAGTGAAGGGATCTTTATCCATCAGAGGAAGTATACAAGAGATCTCATTGCTAAGTATAGTCCAGAGAAGACAAAGAGCTTAAGGATTCCCATAAGCACGAGCTGCCAAATTTCTCTTGATGAAGGAGGAGAAGCTATGAATCCTACACTTTTTAGAGGTATTATCGGATCCTTGCTTTATCTAACGGCTAGCAAACCAGATATTTCCTAGGCCGTAAGAGTTTGCGCAAGATATCAAGCAGATCCTAAGAAGTCGCATTCGGATACTGCTAAGTGGATAATCCGTTACCTCAAGTGCACAGAAGGTCTAGGAATTTGGTATCCAAGGTTTGATGGGCTAGCACTCAGTGGATATTCAGACTCAGACTTTGGAGGGTGCAAGATTGATTGGAAGAGCACGAGTGGCACCTGCAAATTCTTTGGACACAAGCTCATAAGTTGGTTTAGCAAGAAGCAGCATTCGGTGGCGACGTCTACAACAGAAGCAGAATATGTAGCAGCCACAAGTTGTTGTGCTCAAATTTTGTGGATTCGGCAACAACTACAAGATTATGATATTCCTCCAGAATGCGTGCCAATCTACTGCGACAACAACAGTGCTAGGTGCATTACAAAGAATCTTGTTCATCATTCCATGACGAAGCACATTGACATTCAACATCATTTCATAAGAGATCATCAAGAGAAAAAGGATATCAATGTTCAATACATACGCACAGAAGATCAGCTTGTTGATATCTTCACCAAACCGCTTGCTGAGGCCAGATTTAAAGAATTATGTCTGAAGTTAGGCCTCATGGAGCTAGAAAAGGATGGGGATGAATGAGTTCAAACTCTCATTCTTTACGGACTTCTTGGATTTTCAGAGAAGATGGAGAGAAACATATCCCAACTTGCGTTTTTGAAATGCTGAAGTTTGTTGCTGAAATATGGTTGCTAAGCAAGTGGTTTCTGAGTCCAAGCTCTCAGCAGTTCCCAAGTAGCGATAAGTGGTACAGACGATTGCTAGCAGATGATTGTTGAGTCCTTGCTGTTAGCAGTTGATATGTGTGTAAAATGACCTAATTTTTGATGTGTGAGCGTGCATGTTTGTGGTCATTTTACCCTCATATCATATGTTTTTGTTGTTCTTTCGTTGTGTTTTTGTGTTCTGAATTGTGTAGGATGAGTTTTGAGCATAAACTAGCATCTTTGGTGGAGTTTTGGAGGCAAATCGCACGAGTTTGGAGTTTGGAGGCGTCGACCGGCTGAGCGGAGTAGGACCGGCTGAGCCAAGCTGGACAGAGAGCTCGACCGGCTGAGCAGAGCAGGATCGGCCCAGCGAAGCCGGACAGAGAGCTCGACTGGCCGAGTTGAGCAGGCTCGATCGAGCCTTTCTAATAGAGAGCAGGCTCGGTCGAGCCAAGTCCGACCGGGCGAGCCAAAACGGGTTTCCCAGCAATTTGGCGGTTTCCAGCTTCGACCGGGCGAGCCATACTTCGACCGGGCGATCCGAGGCCCTGTTTGCTCATCTATAAAAGGGGGATTTTCGAATTTTAAAAGAACTTTTTGGTCAAATTCCAAATAACCGTCACGAGAATTCTTTCCCAATCCATCTTCCAAACACTCCCCATCCACATTCATGGAGATCTAGGCCACATTCCTCTACGTTTGGTGAAGATCAAGGAAGATCAAGAGGTAGATTGAGTACAAGGAAGACAATTGGGGAAGATCATCATTTGACCTATCAATTTTGTAATGGATTCTATCACTTTCTCTATTGTATTGTACACAATTGAAGGTATGAAGAACTAAACTCTATTGTGAGTATTGATTGGATGGGTATTGTGTGAATTGAGATTGAATTTTGATTGTTTACTTACCTTTGAGAGCTTGAATTTCACTAGATCTTGTTCCTTGCCTCTTAGGTGTGGGTAATAGCCAGCTTAGGAGGTAGTTGACGTGAACGTTGCAGCCAACACGCGGGCAGAATGGTCGTGAATAGTGTAGATTCTTACGATTTTAGCTCCAATCCTTGTGCGGTGCTAGGTCGTAGGGCAATAATTGACGTTCTATTTGGAGTGGTCTAGGGCTTAATAATGTAGCTATTTGCGAGTCTTAGCATCATCAATCATTAGCTCGCCGTGACAAGGGGTTAACGAGTGTAGGGTCGATTGCTCAATCTCCTAGGGATTAAACATAGTTTACAACATGATTCGACTCAAACTAGACACAATTGACATTCATTCAATACTCACTCTTATCTCATTGTTGCACTTGATACTTTTTCTACCTAATTGGAGAGAATTGACTGTTTGAACTTTGGAAGATAATTGAATATGATTGGATTTATGCTTTATTTCATTTATGCAAGGTTTGTTATGATTTTTGCCTAGTTAGATAAACACTCAACGACTTGTGCTTGCATAGCTAAAAGTTCCTTCAAACGTGTAAATGATGTTCATTAGAGCGAATTGAAAGAACCTGGATTGATAAATTTAACGTGATATAGTGTTGCAATTTTCACCGTCATAACGTTTTTGGCGCCGTTGCTGGGGAATCTTATAGTAGGTCTTGTGAAATTATTAAAAGTTTGAAGAAGTGTATGCTAGGTGTTTGAGGAAATGCTTGCGTGAATATTGTTACTAACATTTGTTTGCTAATTGTTCTAGTTTATTTTGTTGAATTGTTTTGTCTTGTAATTGGTTTTGTTGATTTTTCTTAGGTAGTTTATGATCACTCGATCAAAGGCTAGGGAGCTTGAGGAAAGGAAATTTCAAGAAAGGAGCGGAAATATTCAAATCAATTTTGATATGGCTAACCAAGGAGAGGACACGGTTAGGATTGAAGAGTTGGAGAGACAGCTTGAGTTAATGAAAGTTGTGCTAAATGAGAGGAATGGTCCCCGTAGATCACTTCAAAACCATTTTCGATCTCAAGGGGAACCGATAACAGGAGGTTTTCGATTAGGAGTGAATGCTACGCAATTCGAGATTAAGCCACAGTTGGTCCAAATGATCCAGAACAATCAATTTGGGGGACATGTAACCGAGGATCCGAATGTTCACATATCTTGATTCTTGGAGATTACGGATACCATAAAGATCAACCAAGTTCCCCAAGATCAAATAAGGTTGCGGTTATTCTCATTTTCCTTGAGGGATGCAATGAGAAATTGGTTCGAAGGATTAGACAAATCGAACATTGTCACTTGGGAAGAGTTAAGAGAAAAGTTTTTATTCAAGTTTTTTCTGCCAAGTTTGAATTTGAAGAGAAGGGCCGATATAAAATCGTTTGGGCAAAGGTACGATGAACCGCTTTATGAAGCATGGGATCGGTTCTGAGAGCTTTTACGCAAATTTCCAAGGCATGGTTTCTCTCAAAGTCAACTAATTTGCCAATTTTATGGAGGATTGGGATATGAATTGAAGACATTATATGATGCATCATCTGGGGGAGTATTTCTCGATCTAGAAGAAGATGAAGCATGGAGATTGATTGAGCGGATAGCTGCCAATAATTGCCAATGGCCAAGAGAAAGAATGGATTGTAAGGTCATTAAATCAGTGAGAGAGAAAAATGAAATAGAAGCTTTGCGAGTCCAAATGGCTTCAATGCAAGAAGAAATGGACAAGTTGATCTATAAGCTTAGGGGAAAGGATATTGTGTACAGAGGAGATGTTCATACTATGGAGCACGAGTGGAGAAACTGTCAAGAGTATGAGTCATATAGTGGGGGAATTTCATATGATTCATGGCAAGAGTCAGGTTTACCTTCACAAAATTGTTGGAATAGACCGAGAAATGTGTATTTGGAAGAAGAAGATGAGATACCGGAAATAGAGGTGGACGTAGAATGGAAATGTGAGAAAAATGTAGAATTATTGGAAGACATCAAGACACAAGTTTCTTGTATAATGTATCAATTGAGTAAGAGAGAAGAAGTTCCTTTGGGAGGAGCATGTGGAGCTATAACAACCAGAAGTGGGCACTCTTATGAGGGACCGAAACAAAAGGAATATGTTGGAGAAAAAGATAAGACTGAAGGAGGCACTAGGAAGAAGGTTACTTTCAAAGAGGAAGAAGAAGTCATTCCAAAGGTGGCTAAGGAAAAAGAAGTGACAGAGGATAAATCTTTGGAGAAGGAATCCACACCTCGTATGCCTTTTCCTCAACGCTTTGAGAAAAGTAGGGAAAATAGAAAGTTTGCTCGATTTTTAGAGCATATGAGCAAGATTTAAATAAATCTTCCCTTATTAGAAGTCCTACAAGAGATGCCGGGGTACATGAAATGTTGAAAGAGATGTTTACCCAAAAGAGTAAGTATGGCATTGGAGAATATGAGACGGTAAACCTTTTTTAGGAGTGTAGCGCCATAATTCAAAGGAAGATGCCTTTCAAACGGCAAGATCCGGGGAGTTTCACTATTTCATGCATGATTGGTGGAATAGAAGTAACTAGAGCTTTTTGTGACTCGGGGGCTAGCATCAATTTAATGCCTTTATCTTTGTTCAAGAAGTTGGAAATAGGGGAAATCAAGCCAACCATAATGACGCTCCAAATGGCGGACCGGTCTTTATCATATTCTAAAGGGATTGTAGAAGATGTTTTGGTTAAAGTGCGTGATTTTATATTTCCGGCCGATTTTGTGATACTTGACATGGAAGATGATGGAGATGTTCCCTTGATCTTGGGTAGACCATTCTTGTCTACCGGAGGAGCATTGTTTGATATGAAACATGGACAGTTAACCTTTCAAATCGACGGAAGGAAGATCACTTTCTCTTTTCCGGAAGCTATGAAGAGGAGTACGGAGGAGGATAATGAAGTGAGTTGTAGCATGGTAGAGGTAATGCAAGACTTGACTTTTGCAAAAAGTGCCGAAAGCGAATTATTGGAGGAGATTTTACAAAACTCCTATTATACGGAGAATGTAGGTGGAAAAGAAGAAGTAAAAGAAGACATTGTGGAGTATGTCCGAGTGTTAGATAACTTTTCTATTGATGCATCAAATGGGGAGGTTAAGTTCTTGGAATTAAGAACTAAAGAGGAGGAAGATGAAGCTAAAAAAAGAAGATGGAATTGAAGAATAAAGCCCCAGAAGTAGAATTGAAGAAGTTACAAGATCATTAAAAGTGTGCATTTTTGGGTGAAAATGAGACTTATCCGGTCATCATCTCAACCAGACTTTCAAGTTGTGAAGTTGATAAATTACTTCGAGTTTTGAGGATGCATAGGTCAGCTATTGGGTGGCAATTGTCTGACATTAAGGGAATAAGCCCAGCCATTTGTATGCACAAGATACTTCTTGAAGAAACATGTAAGCCTAAGCGACAACCTCAAAGAAGGTTGAATCCAATGATGCAAGAAGTGGTGAAGAAATAGGTTCTTAAGTTGCTTGATAATAATATCATTTATGCTCCAAGTGATAGTGAGTGGGTAAGCCCGACGCATATGGTACCCAAGAAAGGGGGATTTGAAAAGGTAGTAAAGGAAAATGGGGAAGAAGTGATGGAGAGACCTACTAAAGGATGGCGGTTTTGTATTGATTATCGTGCTTTAAATTTAGCTACTCGCAAAGATCACTTTCCCTTACCATTTATTGACCAAATGCTTGATCGTCTTGCAGGGCACTCTCACTATTGTTTCTTGGATGGCTATTCGGGGTACAATCAAATTATGGTGGCACCGGAGGACCAACACAAGACGGCTTTTACATGTCCTTACGGAGTTTTTGCTTACCGGAAGATGCCTTTTGGTCTTTGCAACACACCGGCTACATTTCAGAGATGCATGATGGCTATATTTCATGGGCTTATTGAGGAGATTATGGAGGTATTCATGGATGATTTTTCGGTATTTAGTAATTCATTTTATGCATGCTTAAAAAATTTAGAAATTGTTCTGCTAGATGCGAGGAGACAAATCTTGTTCTTAACTGGGAAAAATGCCATTTCATGGTTTGTGAAGGAATTGTGTTAGGACATAAGATTTCTAGTGAAAGTTTAGAAGTAGATGATAAACCTAAGAATTGTGCTATTGAACAATTACCCATTCCTAAGACAGTGAAAGGTGTGAGGAGTTTCTTAAGACATGCTGGATTTTATAGGAGATTTATTCAAGATTTTTCTAAGATAACTAAACCTTTATGTTGTTTGCTTGAGAAAGATGTGCAATTTGTTTTTTATGAAGCATGTGTTTCTGCTTTTGAGAAATTGAAAAAGGCTCTTGTGACAGCTCTGGTGCTTATTTCACCAAATTGGGATGAGGAGTTTGTGTTGATGTGTGATGCAAGTGATGTTGCACTTGGGGTGGCCCTAGGACAAGTTAGGGATAAAGTTTTTAGGGTGATTGCTTATGCTAGCAAAACTTTAAATCCTGCTCAATGTAATTACACTGTCACTGAGAAAGAGTTTTTAGCCGTGGTTTATGCATATGATAAATTTTGCTCTTATTTGGTAGGAGTCAAGTCGATTGTGTACACTGATCATGCTGCTATACGGTACTTGTTTAAAAAACCAGATGCAAAACCTAGACTCATTAGGTGGATTCTATTGTTGCAGGAATTCGATATAGAAATTAGAGATAAGAAAGGGTGTGAGAATGTGATAGCTGATCATTTGTCTCGGTTAGAGGAACCTGTTAGTGGGGACGAAAATCAACGTTGTATTAATGATAGCTTCCCCGATGAACAAGTATTTTATGTAGCTTATAATACTCCTTGGTACACTGACTTTTCTAATTTTCTTGTTGTCGGAGTATTTCCTCATGACTTAAAGTACCATCAACGGAAGAAGTTTCTCAAAGATGTGCGATTTTATTATTGGGAGGAGCCTTTCTTGTTTCGTAGATGTGCAAATGGAGTCATTCGAAGATGTGTGCACCAGGGAGAGTGGAGACGGATAATAGAAGAATGTCATGCTTCAGAGAGTGGAGGGCATTTTGCTGCTAATAGAACGGCCTTGAAGGTACTTTCTTGTGGTTTTTATTGGTCTTCTATCTACCGTGATTGCATGAATTTTGTTAAGGCTTGTGATAGGTGCCAGAAAATAGGATCCATTACCTGTCGGGATGAGATGCCCTCTAAACTTTTTATTGAAGTAGATTTGTTTGATGTTTGGGGGATTGATTTTATGGGCCCTTTTCCTTCTTCTTGTGGCTATCATTATATTTTGCTGGCTGTGGATTATGTGTCCCGTTGGGTGGAACCTTGTGCAACTGTTACTAATGATGCTAAAGTTGTGATGAAATTTTTGCAAGGGTTAGTAACACGTTTTGGAATTCCTAGAGCGTTAGTTAGCGATAAGGGAAGCCATTTTTGTAACAAATTACTGGAGAATTTATTGGCGAGATATGGAGTTAAGCACCAGATAACTACTCCATATCACCCTCAAGCTAATGGTCAAACTGAGCTTGCCAATAGGGAAATCAAAGCTATTTTGGAGAAAACGGTAGCCTCCCGGAAAGGTTGGTCCAAGCGTTTGGATGATGCTTTAAGGGCGTATCGCACGACCTTCAAAACTCCGATTAGTATGTCACCATATCAATTAGTATTCGGGAAATCGTGTTATTTGCCTGTTGAGTTGGAACATAAGGCCTATTGGGCTTTCAAGATTGTTAATGTTGATTGGAGGAAGGCCCAAGGTGAATGAGCTTTGCATTTGAATGCAATGGATGAATTCCGCAATGAGGCGTATGAAAATTCAAAGATTTACAAGGAGCGTACAAAGAAGTTCCATGATATTCACATATGGGGTAAATCTTTTGCTCCCGGTGATTTGGTGCTTCTTTTCAATTCTCGGTTAAAGTTAATGCCCGGTAAGTTTCGCTCAAAATGGTCAGGGCCTTTCATTGTGAAACAAGTGTTTGACAATGGTACATTGGAGTTAGCACGTGAGAATGGTCCTTGTTTTAAGATTAATGGACATCGGGCTAAACCATATTATGTGAATGATGTGCATCGTACTGTTTTGGAAGTTTCTTTTATTGATTAAGGACGGTAGTCGAACTATGGACTTTAAAAAGCGCTTGTTGGGAGGCAACCCATCCTGGGTGTGGTATTTGTCTTTCTTCTGTTGATTCAATTGATATTTTTTTTGGGTTGATTTTTGCAATTTTCTTTGTAGGGATCACCAGCGGATCAAGAGGAGTGAGAGTGCACCGCATACCTTTTTACAAACTTAGTCTAACTTGACTAAGTTTTGAGGGAATGGTCGGTATACGGTGCTCTACTCTGGTTCACTCTTCTCTCTATCTTAGTCTAGCTTAGTTTAGTTTGAATTGATTTTAAATGATTTGACTTTCGATGGAGTTGTATAATGGTATTGATCTACCTGATGGGGTTGTATAATGGTATTGATCTACCTTTACTTTGGTTTTGAATGATGATTTGGATGTGGATGTTGTTTGGATGTTTTAATTTTAGTTGAATGGTTTGTTGATGGATTATTAGCGAGCTTGCATGAGATTTAATTCTTTCTATTTGGTTTGGTTTGTGGATATGTTGAATGGTTTGGTATGAATGGTGGAGCTAGTGAATATTGCTTTATTTTTGTTGATGTTTAGTTTGTGGAAAGTCGGTGGAAATGAGAACTTTAGTGTCTTGTTTATGCTCAATAGTTTGGTGGTGTTTGTGTTGATTTGTAGTAGGTACAAATAAGGCATGGGAGAGCGGTTTGATCGTGTCTACCGATGGGTAACACTTTCTATCGTTTCTTTTGCCAATTAGTTTCATTACAATTGTTTTATGGCATGTAGATTGTTGTTAGGATGTTGTGTGCTTGTTTGTGTGTGTGTGATGAACCCAAACAAGAACTTGAGGTTTGAATCATGATTTACTTAGTAAGATTGATATGATAGGGTGGAATCTAGTTGTCAAGGCATGTTTTAGTTGAACTTTTTACTTGCCAAGTTTTGTGTGTGGTTAATGCATAGGACTTGACAAAAAGTTGTGAGGTTTGAGTCATGATATTGTCATATCTTTATCGGTTGTGAGTGGCAAGATTGAGAGCACAAGATCTAGAACTTGCATTTATTCTCTATCTATTTGGCATGAGTTTGGTAACTAAAAAATGATATTAGGCCATCGATTCTAAGTCCCACCTTTCACTCCGGGAGTATAAGGTGGTTGTTATCATAATTTTGCCTTTCATATCTTTGACCCCCGTGATTGTGCTTTAATGGTGGATTTCCTTTGAGATTATTGGGACAAATTTTGGGGGGAAAGAGTGTATGAGGGTGAATACGGTGATGAGAGTTGGGTTGGGAATTGTTTGGCATCTTTGTATTGCAAGTGTTTAGGCATGGAAGGTATGAAATAAAGGATTGATGTGAATCCTAAAAAAATGAAGCACCAACAAAAATTTTGAGTGCTTGAGAAGAAAAAAAAAAGAAAGAGAGGCACCATGAAATGAATGAATGATGGTGTTGGAAAAATATGAAGAAGAAAAAAAGAAAAAAAAAGAAAAGGAAAAAAGAAATGTTGTGAATAAAAAGCCTCGGGTTTGAAGTGGATTGAAGAGAATAAGTTTGGGGGTTTTGGGAAATGGAGAAGTAGTCAGTTTTAGCCCAAAACCACCTGCCCTTTAGTAAGCGACGTTATAACCGAAAACAAAGACCTTTTTAATTTTAGGAGCCAACTCGTTGTAGTATAGTGGTGAGAATAGTTTCAAGCCTATGAAAATTGTGCTCGATATCTTGTGAATGAGTGATGCTCATCATCCATAAACACGTAAGGGAGTGCTTTTATTTCTTTATCCAAAAATTGATGAGTGGTTCAAGTCGTTAGCATTAACCGTGTCACAAAGTTAGGTGATTGATCACTGTAATTTCTACAGATTAATTATAGAAATAGTGGCAAATAAATTTGTAAACCCTAAGGTTATCGATCCAGGGGAATGAAGCAACGAAAAATCCTAAATACTAAATCAGACGTTCTTAAAATACTGGTTAGGAAAAGCAATTAAAAAGTTTTGGTTGTTTTGAAAATTGTAATACTTGCTAATGAAAATTAAATAGGAAATTAAAAGGCTTTTGGATTCAAATAAGAGAAGCACAGATTCTAGGGATATCTACCTATCAAGTATGACATGTATGAATGAATCGATTAATTCCCAATTTTAATTCCTCTTCGTAGTGAAACATCAGAAAAGTATTACGAACTTCTTTGTTGGACAATTCGTAAAGTAGATTAATTAATTACCTATCTTCGCTCGGTCTCAAGATAAATTAACTAACTCCAAAGATCTACAGATTTATTCCTACAATCAATCTCCTTCAGTTACGACAAGAAATCAGATTATATTGTGAAAATCTCTTTCGATTGAAAACTATCACAGTTACGTCTCAAGTAATCAACTAGATAATCCTAAGATGTGGCCAACAAATCAAGATTATGAATAAGCACAGATTTCACAAACTACGAAGGGAAGGGGAAAATAATTCAATTAATCACAACAAGCATACATTGATAGTTCGAAACCCTAGAATCTGTGAAAGGATTTAGTTACACATATTCACGGTAATATTCATCATAGAAAAATACAACCTGAATTGCATAAAAACTGGAATCCGAAAATCTTCCCGCAGGAACTTGTCTTCAAACATAAAACTCTAAAAACTCTTGGAATCTCTCAAAATCTGAAATCTAGAATGAATCACGATTGGGAATGAGTGGGGCTTCTGAAAAATCGAATTTACAAAGTTATATATAGAGGTGGAGGTGTATCATATCAAATCTAGGGCTAGATATGCATTAATCTCCAAATCAGATCTGGATTAGGTTTCCCGCATGCGCGTCGATCAAGGCTGTTTGGCGTCGATCGCTGGACCTGGAACCTCTTCGTCGATCGACGAGGATTGGCAGCGATCGACGCGGCCTTTGCTTCCGTCGATCTGCCTTTTCCTTCGTCGAGCACTGTGCTTCGTCTGCGCGGTCTCACGGTTTTGGCCATAACTTCCTCTTCCGAACTCCGATTGACCCGATTCCAGTTGCGTTGGAGAGATAACTCAAAGCATCATCCATTGTCATGCACTAATAGCTCGAATTCCTCTTGTAGAAGAACTCTTAATTGCTGCTCTTACACGTCACTACTTCCGGAACGGTTTTCTCGTGAGTTTAGGCCAAAAAACCTGCATACACATCAAAATACACCTAAAACCACCTAATATTAACATCATGCATAAAATATATATATAAACTTAATAAAACTACATAAAATAGTATAAAAATAATATAGATAAGTGAGTGAAATAACGAGCTTATCAGTGATAATCTCGATTGATTAGGGCATGCCAAGATGAGTAAGATGAGCTGTGAGGTTGTTTCATGAGGTTCATGGATTGCTTTACTTTGTTTTGATTGAGGACAATCAAAGGTTCAAGTTTTTGTGATTATGATATGTGTGTAAAATGACTTAATTTTCGATGTGTGAGCGTGTATATTTGTGGCCATTTTACCCTCATATCATATGTTTTTGTTGTTCTTTCGTTGTGTTTTCGTGTTTTTGTGTTTTGAATGTTGTAGAATGAGTTTTGAGCATAAACTAGCATCTTTGGTGGAGTTTTGGAGGCAAATCGCACGAGGTTGGAGTTTGGAGGCGTCAACTGGCCGAGCGGAGCTGGACCGACCGAGCCAAGCCGGACAGAGAGCTCGACCGGCCGAGCAGAGCAGGACTGACCGAGCCAAGCCGGACAAAGAGCTCGACCGGCCGAGCTGAGCAGGCTCGACCGAGCCTTCCAACAGAGAGCAGGCTAGGTCGAGCCAAATTCGACCGGGCTAGCCAAAGCGAGTTTCCCAGCAATTTGTCAGTTTCCAGCTTCGACCGGGCAATCCGAGGCCCTGTTTGCTCGTTTATAAAAGGGGGATTTTCGAATTTTAAAAGAACTTTTTGGTCAAATTCCAAATAACCGTCACGAGAATTCTTTCCCAATCCATCTTCCAAACACTCCCCATCCACATTCAAGGAGATCTAGGCCACATTCCTCTACATTTAGTGAAGATCAAAGAAGATCAAGAGGTAGATTGAGTACAAGGAAGACAATTGGGGAAGATCATCATTTGACCTATCAATTTTGTAATGGATTCTATCACTTTCTCTATTGTATTGTACACAATTGAAGGTATGAGGAACTAAACTCTATTGTGAGTATTGATTGGATGGATATTGTGTTGAATTGAGATTGAATTTTGATTGTTTACATTCCTTTGAGAGCTTGAATTGCACTAGATCTTGTTCCTTACCTCTTAGGTGTAGGTAATAGCCAACCTAGGAGGTAGTTGACGTGAACGCTGCAGCCAACACGCGGGCGGAATGGTCGTGAATAGTTTAGATTCATACGATTTTAGCTCCATTCCTTTTGCGGTACTAGGTCGTAGGGCAATAATTGACGTTCTATTTGGAGTGGTCTAGGGCTTAATAACGTAGTTGTTCGCGAGTCTTAGCATCATCAACCGTTAGCTCGCCGTGACAAGGGGTTAACGAGTGTAGGGTCGATTGCTCAATCTCCTAGGGATTAAACATAGTTTACAACATGATTTGACTCAAACTAGACACAATTGACATTCATTCAATACTCACTCTTATCTCATTGTTGCATTTGATACTTTTTCTACCTAATTGGAGAGAATTGACTGCTTGAAATTTGGAAGATAATTGAATATGATTGAATTTATGCTTTATTTCATTTATGCAATGTTTGTTATGATTTTTGCCTAGTTAGATAAACACTCAATGACTTGTGCTTGCCTAGTTATAAGTTCCTTCAAACGAGTAAATGATGTTCATTAGAGCGAATTGAAAGAACCTAGATTGATAAATTTAACAAGATAAAGTGTTGCAATTTTCACCGTCATCAGCAGTCAATATATGGACGCTAGAACATGAATGTTAAGTCCAAGCTCTCAGCAGTTTATGTGCTTGCTAAGGATCCCAATGCTAGAAGATTGCTAAGTCCAAGCTCTCAGCAATCTCCGACTCTAAGAAAGTTAAAGCGCGAATATTCTAAATTTTAAATCCACTAAGTGTATGTGACACGATGCATTTAATGCGTGCAACATGCAGCGATAAACCAGGAGGTGATACGTCAAAAGCACTCGAACATTTTGGGGCGTGGGACACCATACGAACCGTCTCCAATCTCCTGAACCGTCGATTGGATTTGAAGCGGTGTTCCCTCAACCATCGGATCCATTACTCGGAAGGTATTTAAACCATACTTCGTCAAACTTGTAAACCTTCTGAGCTTTGAATCTCTGAATCCCTAGAATCCCCTGCACTCATACATCCAAATTCTTTCAAAATTCTCCCAAATCTCTCGAATATGTCTACCAACCCTGAATCCCCTGCTCAATCCCAAATGTCTGATTCATCTACTGAATCCCCCACTCATACCCAAGCCTCTATTGCTGCTACGCCTCTTTACGAGAGACATTTACCTGAGTTTACTGGGATCGTTAAGAAGGAAGATATTGAGGATGAGATTCCTTATGCTCAACTGGTCACGCTCGCGAAGAAGAGAGGCAGTCCGGCCTCTCAAATTCCCAGAAGAGAGCCGCAAAGATTATGAAGGATCGCATCCTGTATACGCCACTTGCCATTTCTCAATTTTCAATTTGGGTGATGGATACCCTTGCGAAGAAACAGGTAGTCGAATACCTGTCTGCTGAACCGCTGAGGTTTCGACCTCGTATGGTTTCTGAATTTTATGTGAGGGCTGTTATAGCAGAAGAAAATTAGAATTCTTTCTTGACCTCTGTTTTTGGCACAATCATTAAGGTGAGTGCTAAAGTTCTTGCAAAGAAGATTGGACTTTGCAACTCCGGAGAGCGTGTCGCAAGCTACAAAGTAAACGACATAGACGAGATGAAGGCTCGATGGAACTTGTGGAGGAAGCCCGACTTAAGTAAGGAGGTCACCTGGAAAGTGGCCACACCGATCAATCAGCTGCAGGATGAGTACCGACTCCTGGCTGAACTCATGATCAAAATGTTACAATGCGACGCAGGGTCGTATTCAGAATTGTCTGCCAAGAAATACACCGTAATGATGGCGTTGGTTGATGGGATCAAAGGAAACTGGGCTGAATTTTTTTTTAGCGTTGGTTGGATCACGCCAAGAAAAATTTGAAGATCAAGAAGGAGGGGATCTTCACATCCAATGTCAACTTTGGGCTGAAGATCAACAAGTTCATTGAGATGTACTTCCATAAGTCGAAGCTTGACAGGGAGAGACACTACTTCCCACTGACTTTATTCATCAGACAAAGAAGAAGTCAGCTCCCGCAAACCTTTCTTGCCCATACATGCTGAAAGGGAAATCAAATGTCGACCCCAATATCCCTACATCTCCCGATGATGTTCATCCAGCCGAGTTAGCAACTCAGCAATTGGAGCATCCAATTGCCTTAACTCCTGAGGAAATTATTGCTGCCAGGAAGGCTGCGGAGACAACACGGTGCTTCCAGGACCTTGCTGACATAGAGAAGCTAGGAGAGCTTCCCGCTGAGCAATTGGGTCCACTCACTGTTGAGGTACCTAAAAGGAAGCGAACAAATTTTGCTTCACCAGAGAAGAAGCGAACGCGAAGGAGACTTGTCAAAGCTTCTGAGAAAGAAGCCTCTAAGAAAGAAGTTTCTGAGAAAGTCCCTGTTGATTTCTACTCATGATCAACATGTCATCTACATAAAAGCAGACAATCACAAAATTGTCAAGCGCACCTTTATAGTACACACATTTGTCACATTCGTTATACTTGAACCATTTGATAATATTGCATTGTCAAATCGAACATGCCACTGTTTAGGCGCTTGTTCAAGACCGTATAAGGATTCAACCAATTTGCATACCTTTCTCTCTTGTCCAGGTACTACAAATCCTTCGGGTTGATCCATATAGATTTCTTCTTCTAGCTCTCAATTTAAGAAGGTTGTCTTCATATCCATTTGGTGTATTTCGAGATTATGCAAAGCAGCAATCGTTATAAGCACCCTAATAGACTTGATCCTAGTCACAGGTGAATAGGTATAGAAGAAATCATCTCCCTATCTTTGTTTAAAGCCTTTCGCCACAAGGCGAGCTTTATACTTATCAACCGAACCATCGGCATTATATTTTCTTTTAAAGATAACCGATTCCATCTCACTATTAATGGCTACTTGCTATAGTGAGGCATCGGGTCTAGCTAAGGCATCTTTAATTGTTCTAGGTTCATCATCTAACATATTGGTGATGAAGGCCGGACCAAAACTTTTAGCCACTCTAGCCCTTTGACTACGTCTCAGTTCTTCCTCAATAGGAGTAGAATTAGTAGTCTCTTCATATGTCCTTTTTATAGACATGGTCGGTACATCTGTCTTAACTTTACAAGGATAGATGTGCTCAAAGAATATAGCATTCCTTGATTCTATAGTGGTGCCTTCGGTCACATTCGGATTATCCGATTCGTGCACTATAAATCGATATGCAGCACTATTTAAAGCATACCCTATAAAGATGCAATCGATTGTTGTAGTTCCAATTGCAACTTGCTTGGGTAAAGGTACTTCGACCTTTGCTAAACAACCCCACACCTTGAGATATTTGTAAGAATGTTTTCGACCTTTCCATAACACATAAGGTGTCACCTCTTTCCCTTTAAGAGGTATCTTATTCAAGATATAGTTAGCTGACAAGACAACTTCACCCCACATATTTTGGGGTAGCCCCGAACTAATCAACAAGGCGTTCATCATTTCCTTTAGTGTCTGATTTTCCTTTCGGCAACACCATTAAACTAAGGTGAGTAAGGTGTCGTTGTTTGGTGAATTATGCCCAAAGCGGCACATAATTCTTCAAACGGTGCAACATACTCTCCACCTCTATCACTTTGAATGATCTTGATCTGACTACTCAATTGATTTTCAGCCTCTTTTTTATAATCTTCAAAGGCATCAATTGCTTCATCTTTACTTTTCAATAAGTAGAGATAACAATATCTGGTGCAATCATCAATAAAAGTAATAAAATACTTTTTTTCCCACCTCTAGTTTGCACCATTTTAAAATCACACAAATCCGTGTGAATCAACTCTAGAGGTTTAGTGCTCCTTTCGACTGAATTAAATGACGTTCTTGTCAATTTCCCCTCAACACAAATTTCACATTTAGTTTGTCTGAATTCAACCACCTTTAGTAAATTTAAATTTACTAATCTTTTAATTGCATTAAGATTTACATGTCCCAATCTTATATGTCTCAAATTAGAGCACTCAATCAAATAAGATGAAGTAGATTCAACTTTATTGATAGACTTTCCGGCTAGGCGTCGTGCCACTACATTCAACTTGAAAAGACCATTGGCGAGATAGCCCCGTCCAAGGAATTTTCCAAACTTTGACAAGATAAATTTTTTAGACTCAAATACAAGTTTAAATCCATGATTTACAAGTCAAGAGTCCGACACGAGGTTCTTGCGGGTGTTTGGGACATGAAGCACATCCTTCAAGGTCAAATCCTTGCCACTAGTGAGTTTGAGCACAACATTGCTGACTCCAAACACATCTGAAGAATCTTGATTGCCCATATAGAACTTTCTTCCTTCAACAAACTTGTAGGAGACAAAAACACTCCTATCGGAAGACACATGACACGTTGCACCCGTGTCAAGGACCCATTCACGTGGATTGTATATGTGGTGAACCTCGAAAACCATCGCACACAAATCATCTTCCCAATCATCATCGGGTTTAAGATGGTTGGCATCAATCTTTGTTTTGCCTTTATTTTTATTTTTAAGCTTTTTTGCATTGATTCGCCATATGCTCATTCTTGCCATAATTAAAGCAAACACCCTTGAACTTAGGTTCTTGGATTACAATCTCCTTGTTCAACGGGTTAGGCCTTTTTCTTTTCTTTGATGGACCACCTCGTTCCATCAAATTTACCTTGGAATCCATACCTCTCAGCTTACGATCCACCTTTCGATTGTCCTCTTCAATACGAAGCTTGACAACCAAATCTTCAAGAGACATAGCCTTTTGTTTATGCTTAAGGTAGCTCTTACAGTCCTTCCATGAAGGAGGCAGCTTCTCAATGACCGCAGCCACATTAAAAGCATCGGGGAGTAGCATCCCCTCAACGTGAACATTGTGCAAAAGGAGTTAAAACTCTTGCACTTGTTCCACCACCGATCGATTGCCAATCATTTAGTATGAAAAGTAATTGGCCACGGCGTACTTCTTAGTACCCGCGTCCTCCGCCTTATATCTTCTTTCTATTTGTTCCCATAGTTCTTTAGTTGTGGTTACATTACAATACACGACATAAAGAGGATCACCTAAATAATTGAGTACAAAATTTTGACGAAGGAAATCGCCATGACAACAATTATGGAAGGCAATTCTCTTGTTGTTTTCGGCCTTATCATCGGCAAGATTGGGCTTGTCTTCCTTCAAGTAGGCAGCCAACCCAAGAGTAGTGAGGTAGAAAAGCATTTTTTGTTGCCAAGTCTTGAAGTCCACACCGCCAAACTTGAACGGCTTGTCGGCTTAGGCATTCGGAAGGAGTTGACGAGCATTGTTGGAGTTTCTTCCTCCAGCACCATTGAGAGAGTGGTCAACCATCGTCTTAGACCTTGAATGTAGAAAAGAGAATTCGTCTTGCGATTGGTGGATATTTGTTCTTGACTGAGAACTTCTGCAACAAAATATGTCTATTAATGCAAGTTTTTACAAGTAGGACTGCAAGTACTGCTAGTACGTAAATAAAAGAAATAAAATTAAATTAAACAATAAAACAGCCGAGTCGAGAAACCCTCTTTCGTCAAGATGAATTCGCCAACATAGTGCTCGTTAACCGGCGATCGTCCCTAAAGGTAAAACGACTCCATTCTTTACAAGCAGCACCACAATCAAAAAGGCTCTAACGAACTGAACGGAGGTGAAACTAAGTTGCTTAAAAACAATGAAAAAGATGTAGCAATATTGGAATAAAGATGCAGTATCTGGCTAGGCGAGCTTGTCTCTTGTCTGGGTAACGGGGGGATCGGAGACAGCTCCTATGCATGCCTAATTATAGACATGTCCACCTAGGGGGTTACGATCGATAATTGAATATGATCAACAATTACAAACCGAGCATTATGGTGTTGACGGTTACGCCTCTCGTCACTAATATCGTGACATTACAAACCGACTACTAAGTGCTCGTGATGGTTACATTTTGACACTTAATATCGAGACATTACAACATCATCATTGTCTTGTCGGTTACAAACTAACATCATTAACACATCGGTTAAAAACCAACATCATTATTACGACAATCACGAATTATGATGCAAATTATCGAACACATAATATTCATTTTCCTACATGTTGTAACTACCGCATTGACTGAGTCAACTACATGTGCATGCAAAATACAAATGTTAATCTTGATGTTTGTTTAACATCCGACAGACTTAACAATCTGTCCATGTTAACACTAACATGTACCACCAATGCACACTTATTATTACACACATACAAGTCTCAACTTGTATCAATTAAGCGCATTAAACACATGTTTAATTATCTCATACACCATAATATGCCAATTTGTGGTTTAATTTCTCACTCACCAAAATTCGGATTTGAGAATATATGTATACCACAAAAAATATCTAATTACAACAAAATTAAATATTTATCACGGGGAATTTGTTCAATTAATCCCCAAATTTCCAACAGAGATGATCCCCGAGCAACATCAAGCTTCCTTCACCGAACTAAACAAGACGGAGGACGTCAATGAAAGCATCAACTACTCCAAGATGGTCGCTACCTACAACAAAAATGCGAAGAACGAAACCCTACCCAACTACCAGAAGAGGACGTGCAAGTCCAGAAGGACAAGATTCTTCATATTTCATTGGCAAAGGCATACTTTAGCAATGATTTGTTGAGAACTTTGATCGACATCACCTCATTCACTTTCTTACCAGTCAGCTAAAACAATTTCATCCCCATATGGTTGCTGAGGTCTTCGCTAGGGCTGTCATTAGCAAGGGCAAAGTATCCTTCACCACACGTGCTTATGGACAAACCATCAAGGTGGACGCAGTCCTGCTAAAGAAGATTTTTCATATGAGGATTGAATGTGAAAACATTACCACCTACAAGTTTAAGGACATGACTGCAATGCAACAACATTGGCAATGATGGAAGCACGTTGGTGTCACTGATGATTGGAAGTCCCCAACCAAGAAATCAAAACTTGTTACCCCATACTAGTTTTGGCAGAGGTAGCCATTCTCATGCTTCAATGCGAGGTGGGCTTACATCTAAGCTCAGTATGAAGAAATATGTCGTAAAGATGGTCATTGATGACGGTCTCAGTGGAAACTGGGCAACATTAATCTTCGATTGGTTGTTGGAGCACGCAAAGAAGAATTTCAGCATAAAAGAGACCCACATATTCTCTGCCAACGTTAGCTTCGGGCACAAAACCAGTTACGTGATTGAGAAGCTGATTCTTGATAAGAACTACGATAGGGGTGAAAAGGTGTTGACTACAAACTTTATCCTACTGAATAGGAACCAGAAGGATAGTGTCGCTAATGAAGTTGTCAGTAACGAAATGCTTCCAGAACAGGGTAAGACAGGTGCACATCTGACACTGCCAGCGGCAACAGAAGAAAATTTTTTACTATAAGAGCGTAATAAGGAGCTGGAGAACAAGAAGCTCTTTGAGATGATGGAGGGGCTTACCTCCATTAAGGATCTTACTAAAGCCACACAATTGTCAATTTTGGAAAGAAGAAGAGGACTTCTTAACATCGATCCAAACATTAGCACCAAGAGGAGCCAATAAAGAAGAACCAAAAGTTGGCATCCGTGGTGGTGGCACCTAAGCTCTCTGGATCAAGCATCGATAGAGGAGATGCGTTCGGAGGTTGCGCCAGTACTACAAGATGCATTCATTGAGGCCAAGCGTATGCTAAAAATTAAGTGGATTGGCACTGATATCAGGAAAAAAAAAAGATGAGGGTTAGGGCTACGAGGATAGCAGCCAAGAGAAGAGCAGATGACTAGTCATCATCAAGACCGAAAGGCTCGCCATAAGCTCAAGGGAAGCTAGAGTTGTTGCTGAAATTTCCTCGAGATGAGCTCAAGTGAATGTTGCAATCAGCAAAGCCCTTTGTAAGAAGAAGGTGAAGAGGCTTATGGGTGAATAAGGAATGATTATGAGGATAAGAGCACATCAACTGGAAGAGGAAGCTAATCATGCTCAGGAGTATAAAGCCCAGGAGGAAGCTGATCAAATGGCAACAACTTTGCGAGTGGTGCGAACCTTCAGGCCCATTTGATTCATTCCCATCATTGAAGAACTAAATGAATATTCTTCCTCCATATCCCGGCCTAGCAATTTCCAGATGCGGATGGCACAAGCAACCACCTCTGTATCTCAAGCTAATCTCTTCAATGCATTGAACATTCCAATCGCTTTGAAGCGATAGAAATTAGAGAAGAGGCAAGAGCGACAAACATTTCCTTCCTCACCAACATTGTGACCACTTTGCTTGAAGTGGTCACAAATAATGAAGAGGAGCGCAAGATGTTTGAGTAAAAAAGAATTCAAAGAGAAGCCTTGGAGATGAGACATTGAGAGTAAGACTCGCGGAGAAGAGAAGAGGAATTCCGCAGGATTACATAGCTCGCAGAGCAACTTAAGATTATGAAGTCTTCCAAATAATGATGATAATTACCTGCATTTATCTTACTCTATTTAATCCTTATCTCATTTTTGTCTATATGAACAATATTTCTTGACATTTAATTGAATTGGAAAAATTGATGATTATCTTATTAGTTTTTCACCCTTTTGATTATAATCGAGCAATATCTCTCCCTGTCAAGTGGAAGATCATTAGGGCAAACTGTGCAATGTACTTGTTTTCAAAAATAGTAATAGTTCAAATTTATTGTAAACATGAAAACTTGTTATCTCTAGCCAGCTAAGAGTATGTTTGACTACATCAAAAAGGGAAAAAATTGTTAGGAATTATATTAGAAATTCCTTCCTTAATTGATGTTTTGATGAGTCAAACATACCAATAGATAGAGTTACTCTAGCTAGGTTAATCCACACTTATAATGTCTTGTATAGGAATTATCGAGTTGTAAGTCGGAGTTGATCACAATCTTTTCGAGATTTGTTGGTGAATTTCATTCACCAGCAAAGGAGCTTGTTTGGGTTTGCTATTTAACACATTGTTACCAGTAAAGCGCCTATGGATGTTGGCTAACATGGTCATCACCAACTGGTGATCCAATAGTAAGGAGCCTATTAGCAAATGTCACCAGCAAGAAGATACACAAGCAAACCAAGACAATAGAAAACTTATCAAGACCAGACTTAAAGAAAAAACATCTTGAAGTCTGAAATTACATAAAAGCTTGTTCGTCTAAGGAATCCACCAGCAAGCATTCATCAAACTGGCTAAGAATCGTTCTAACCATTGTAGCAAAAGTCTACCTGCTCTGACAGAAAGAACACTGCAAGTCATAAAAAGTGAGACTTCGATTGGATGTGTTTCTTTTGTCTCACAACGGCTCCAAATGGTTTTATATTCAAACCTCCCAAAGAGCGCCTATAAGTAGAGGATGTGATATGTGTGTAATTTGTGCTATTTTTATATTGTTTAATTGCATGTTTGGATGTGAATTAGGCGCTCAAATCACACACATATCTCTTCTTTTGGTTGATTTTACCTTCACTTGGTGTTTGAGAGGTGTTTGAGTGTGCAGGGTATGAAACGAGCAAGAAATCCTAGTTTTCGAGCGAAAACTTGCCAAGGACATTATCTGTCCCGAGTGGGACAGATTTGTCCCGTTCGGGACCCTCATCCCGTACGGGACACACCCATTGCATTTGGGACCTTTGCTCGGGAGGCAGCATCCTATTCAGAACTCAAAAATCTGGCGAGGATTTTGGGCAGCAAAGGTGTCCCGAGCGAGACCATCCTGTCCCATTCAGGACAGGGCATTCCACTCGGGACAGAACCATCCCACTCGGGACAGGCCTAAATCTATGAGTTTTCAAAGAATACCATTCCACTCGGGATGAAACCATTCTTCTCGGGACCGAAGCGAGAATTTCAGAAAGCAGGGGAAATCACAATTAGAAGAGTAAGACTGGACATAACCTAAGAGTTGAAGGAGACTCGAGAAAAGGCAAAGAAGGACAATTCCAAGGGTGAAAAATCAAGGATCGAGGAGAGGAAACATCACAAAATTGAAGATCCATCATCTAATTCCTAAGATTTCTTGTTCCTTGCTCTTTCTATGTTCAATTTGGAGAGAATTATGTTTTACTTTGAATTCATGAGTAGTTAATTCTATTGTTGAGGATTAGGATGTGATTGTGAAGATTGATTTGATATTGTTTGGATTACATGTTTTGAATTTCCAATGATTTGATTATTGTTGATGATTTCAAATTGTGTCTCATATATGCTTGATCACCATGTATGGATAATATGCCTCAATTGACTAGCTTGATTGGTTGGTGAAATTGTAGGAGATTACAACAATAATTGGGTATTCCTTCACTTAGAAGATGGGTGATTTGATATCGAGATCTAGAATTCTTGAGCTTTTGGGAGTCAATTGGAATCAATAAACCTAGATCTAGGTTGAGATAAAGATTGATCTACTATTATTGCACCGGTATTAAAGGTAATGATAATACAAAATAATTGATCTAAATAAATAAATGGAGATTGGTTATTTTGACAAATCCAAACATTATCCAAATCTTCTCAATTCATCCTAAGTACCTCAACTTATCTCTCTTTGGTTATCTTTCATAAGGTGTGTGGAGTTTTATTTAGCTAATAGTATTAAGTTTTAAGATTTTAGTATTTCATAATTGAAAACTTAAATTGTATTGATCGCATCTAGATATTGAAGCTTTAGAATCAATCTCTTTTATTCATTGCAACGGGCAAATTGAGTCTCTGTGTTCGATAATTTTACTTGATAAAAAAATACTGCATCAAGTTTTGGCGCCGTTGCCGGGGACTCAATGTGTAGGTCGTTGTTTGATATTAGGGGATTTAAAGCTTAGTAGTCTAGATTTAATTATATTGTTTATTTAATTCAAACTTTCATTGGTGCAGGTCGTGTATGATTACTCGATCCAAAGCAAAGAGAAGATTAGAACTTCTAATAGAGGAAAAAGAGAACAGAGATATGGCAGAAGGGGAACAGATGAATGATAGGCAGTTGATAGAGAATCTGCAGAGACAGTTGGAAGAAGTGAGAAATCAAGTCAATAATACAAGGGAACGTAATCCAAGGGAAGAAAGGAGGAATCCTCTTCAAAATTTGTTCTGACCGCAGAGGGGAGAACCAAATGCAGGATTCAATGTTCATACTGATGCTACTCATTTTGAGATCAAACCCCAGCTTGCTCAAATGGTACAAAAGAACCAGTTTGGGGGAAAGCCTGGTGAAGATCCTAATGCTCACATTATACAGTTTTTGGAGGTAGCAGATATGATCAAAATCAATCAAGTCCCTCAAGATCAAATAAGAATTTATTTTGTTCACATTTTCCTTGAAGGATGAGGCAAAGGCTTGGTTGGTGGGTCTGAACAAAACTGAAATCCGAACCTGGGAGGATTTGAAGGAGAAATTTTTGTTGAAGTATTTTCCACCAGGATTGACACTGAAGAGGAAAGCAGAAATTCAGTCATTCAACTAGCAATATGATGAGCCACTCTACGAGGCATGGGATATATTCCGAGAGTTGCTGAGGAGATGTCCAAAACATGGGATGTCTAATGCTCAGATTATTTGCCAATTTTATGCCAGGGTGGATAACGACACTCAATTGCGGCTGGATAATATTGGTGGAGGAGATTTTCTTGACATGGAAGAAGAAGAGGCCATGAGGGCTATTGAAAAGCTTGCGGAAAACAGTTACAAATGGCCAAATGAATGGAGAGATTACCGGGTGGTCAAGAGTGTTGCTGCGACAAAGGACCACGATGATATGAAGGAGAAAATGGCCTCGATGGAAACAAAAATAGACTTACTTCTTTTGGATAGAGCTCAACAGCAACAACAACAACAAACGGGTAGTTCATACAGGGGAGGGAATTCATCTTCTAATCAAAACTGTGAAATGGGGCAGATGGAGGCTCAACCTGTTGATGATGTCAATTTTGTTGGCAGAGGTGGTTTTGGGAATTACTGAAGGCCTTATTATCAGTACGATAATCCACCTTATCATCCTAACAACCGATACCATCCAAATTTGTCCTATGGGAATCCGAACAATGCTTTGAATCCACCTCCTGGATTTAAGCAGAGAGGAGAAGGATCGAATCAGATCAGTGGAAATGATAATTCGAGGAAGCAATATGTACAATAGGAGAGAAGAGCACAAAGTTCGAAAGATGAAGAGTTCGAGAAGAGATTGGATAAATACGATAGTATGCTGATGGAGATGCAGAATCAGATCTCTACTATTGCGAAGCATGTGAGTGGGAAACATCAACTGGGGCAGTTTCCCAGTGATACTGAAGTCAATCAGAAGAAGAATTGCAGTGTTATAACCATGAGAAGTGGTTAGTCTTATGAGGAACCCCGTGATCCCACATTGGGTAAGGAGAAGAAGGGGATCAAAGACAAAGTTTCAGGAGAGGAGGACGAGATTGAAGTCGAAGTGACTCCCCAGTTTGTCAAAACACAAAAGGGGAGCACGTCTGAAGAAATTTCTAAAGGGAACAATCTACCCTTTCCTCAAAGATTTGCAAGGCATAGATTGAGCAAAAAATTAGCAAGGTTTCTGGATCATCTGAGCAAGGTACACATCTACTTGCCGTTGTTGGAGGTTTTACAGGATATTCCAGGGTACACCAAATTCTTGAAGGAATTGGTGACACAGAAAAGAAGTTTGGGGAGTTCGAAACTGTGAATTTATTTGAGGAGTGTAGTGCGGTGATCCAGCAGAAAATGCCTTTCAAGAGGCAAGATCCCGGGAGCTTCACAATTTCATGTGTTATTGGTGGACTGGAATTTGGCCATGCTTTGTGTGATTCGGGTGCGAGTATCAATTTGATGTCGCTTTCTATTTTCAAGAGACTACAAATTAGGGAGATCAAACCAACAACCATCACTCTCCAAATGGTGGATCGCTCTATCTCATACCCAAAAGGTATTGTAGAAGATGTGTTGGTTAAAGTTAATATTTTATCTTCCTTGTAGATTTTGTTGTCCTTGATATGGAGGAAGATAAGAATGTGCCTTTGATACTGGGTAGACCATTCTTGGCCACTGGAGGAGCATTGATAGATGTGAGGAAGGGATAACTGACGCTCCGTTTCAATGATCAAGAAATCTCATTTTCCATAACTGATGAGATGAAGAAGCATGAATAGAGGTATGAAGAATGCAATAACATTGAGGTAATATCTACACCTCTGTTATTTGGTGATGAGAAGAGAGATGTATTTGAATAGGTTATTCATGATTCTTTCAACTCTAATACTAGTTTTGATGAGCTTTATGAGGTTTGTGATGAGTTATTAGAAATTGTGAATGCCTTGGATAATGCACCGAAGATAAAAGCCAAGCAGGATGTCAGGTTTTTGGATTTGAGAACGAAGGAGGAGGAACAGGAAGCAAAATTGGAGAAGGAAAGGAGCAAGACCGAAGCTCCAGTGGTGGAGTTTAAGAAACTGCCAGACCACCTCCGATATGTGTTCTTTGGGGATAATGACACATATCCAGTCATTGTTGCTTCGGCGTTGTCTGCTGTGGAGATTGAAAAGCTCTCAAGGGTCCTGAGAATGCACCGATCAGCTATAGGTTAGCAGATTTTCGACATAAACGAGATCGTCCCGTCTATAGTCATGCATAAGATTATCCTTGAAGAAGGGAGCAAACCGAAGAGACAACCACAAATGAGACTGAATCCGAAGATGCAGGAAGTGGTGAAAAAGGAAGTTTTGAAGCTGCTGGATAACAATATTATCTATGCCCCTAGTGATAGTGAGTGGGATTCGAGAAGGTTATCAAGCCAAACGGTGAAGAAGTAATTGAGAGACCGACTACAGGATGGCGTTTCTGCATTGATTACAGTGCTTTAAATAATGCAACTCTTAAAAATCATTTTCCTTTACCCTTTATTGATCAAATGCTTGACCGTCTTGCACGTAAATCTCATTACTGCTTCCTTGATGGGTACTCCGGATACAATCAGATTGTGGTTGCACCTGAAGACCAGCTGAAGACTTCTTTCACTTGTCCTTATGGGATTTTTGCCTACCGGAGGATGCCCTTCGGGTTGTACAATGCATCGGCGACATTTCAAAGGTGTATGATGTCCATTTTTCATGGTTTTATTGAGAATATAATGGAAGTCTTTATGGACGATTTTTCTGTGTTTAATATGTCTTTTGATGATTGTTTCAAAAATTTGACGAAAGTTTTGCAAAGATGTGAAGAGATTAACTTAGTGTTAAACTGGGAAAAATGTCACTTCATGGTTAGAGAGGGTATAGTTTTGGGTCATAAGGTCTCTAGTGTGGCGATAGAAGTAGACAAGGCTAAGGTTGTAGCAATTGAACAACTTCCTATGCCTAAGACAGTAAAAGGGGTTAGGAGTTTCTTGGGACATGCTTGGTTTTATAGGAGATTCATTCAGAATTTTTCCAAGATAACTAAACCTTTGTGTAAGTTGCTAGAGAAAGATATCCCTTTGGACTTTAGTGACGATTGTGTGAAAGCTCTTGAGACTTTGAAGAAAGCTTTAGTGACAGCCCCAGTGTTAGTGACTCCGGATTGGAATCAGGATTTTGTGTTGATGTGTGATGCTAGCGATGCTGCTTTGAGGGTAGCTTTTGGACAGATTAGGGGATAAGCTTTTTAAAGTTATCGCTTATACAAAATACTGAATCCTGCTCAATTAAATTACACTGTTACTGAAAAAGAATTACTGGTTGTTGTTTTTGCCAATGATATGTTTCGTGCTTATTTAGTAGGAGCAAAGTCTGTGGTTTATACTGATCATTCTACCATTAAGTATTTGTTTGCTAAAACTGATTCAAAACCTTGATTGATTAGATTGATTTCGCTTTTGCAAGAATTTTACATGGAAATTCGAGATAGAAAAGGTTGTGAAAATTGTTTGTCCCGAGATCAGAGTCGCCGTGATGAATACACGAAATGCAGCGGAATATAAACATTCACTTGCACACTTTGGTTCTTTATCAAGATTGTTTAGCTCAGCTTTCACTTAGGGTTTCTTACAGTTATACACTAGCAACTTGGTTGCTAGGTTTCAAATCAAGCACAAGAAACATTGAACAATAAAACAGTAAACATACACAATATTTATAGTGGTTCGGTCAAATTGATCTACATCCACTCCTTGGCCTCACTAAGAATTTCACTAAGAAAGTATACGAAACACAAGGATTTGCCGAACACTTGTTGTAGGCGGTGAGCTTTCGAGCCGGCCACAGCAAAGCTATCCTCCGTTACTTCATTCTTCTCAGTCCACAGCTATGTCCAAGTCAAGGGCGGCACCTTCGCAAAACTTGTCCTTCACTGCTAGGGGGAGCTTTTAAAGTTCTCTCCTGAACTTGTCTGGTTTTGGCAAAATGCCCGTCGGAGTCAATCTCTTTTCAGAGATGTGACTGCTGGATGCTTCCTAGGATGGAAGGTATCCCAATGATTGAAGATTCTTGAGCAATGTCAAGGAATCTCTTAAAGGCAGTGTCAGATATTCAATGGAAGACACTCCTGGTTGTTGAGAGCTTTGAATACACTTTTATCTCGTGCTCTCACTGACTACTTTCTCACTCTTTTGTTTGTCAAAGGAATCTCGTTGCTAATGCTTTTTCAAATATGGTTGAGGTTCCTTAGCTCGTGAGTAACTTCTGGACTATGTCTTTTATACCTGGAGATTCAAACTTTGAATCTTCATACCCGTTAGACACAACGGCTCCTTCGTCCAAGAGTGGTTCGACTTTATCTATCCTTTCCAGCGTTGTACAGTACTTTCCGACCTACTTCGGGAAAGTTTTGTCCTTTGTGTGTACGTCTGTCAGAACGGTAGAGTAGCAGTCGTTGTTAGCTATCTCGCCTTGCTAAGCCTTCTCGGAATAATCTGCTAAGCCTTCCTAGCAATCTTCTAGACAAGTATCAGACTGCTGACTGCTCAGCAGTTGCTTATTGTTTAGCACTTGATTCCTTTGACTTCTGGATTGCTAACGCCTTTAGCAATCTGTTACATGCTAGCGAATGCTGACTCCTTTAGCATTCCGCTACACCTTGCTCTTAGCAAATGCTAATCTCCTTCTAGCATTCTGCCACTTGTTCTTCTGACTGCTAAGCATTTCATTCTAGCAGTCTCTTCTTTGACATAGGATTGCTAACGCCTTCAGCAATCTCCTCCTTAGCACTTGACGGCTATTATCTCTAGCAGTCTTCTTCCTCTGCAAATATCTCTAGCAGCCACAACCTGCTAGGAATGATTCTAGCAGTCTAATCTATTACAACTTGATACTTTAGCCTATACAGGACATTACAAGAGTTGCTAGACTATACTAGAATTCAGCAATTGATCGACCAATCTACTAAGGTTTGATCCAACAAAACCTTTTACAATACGATCCTAAGGGAGATTTAGGAATAATTTCCCAACAAAAATGTGATAGTAGATCATCTATCTAGGTTAGAGAATTCAGTTGATGGGGATGATTAGGGTGAGTTAATTAGAGAGGATTTTCCTGATGAGAAAATTCTGAGTGTGGAAGTTGCTAGTATGCCTTGGTATGCAAATTTTTGCAATTATTTGGTTGCAGGTGTGTTGCCTCCGGATTTGGAGCCCTATCAGCGAACGAAGTTTCTTAAGGAGGTCAGGTTCTACTACTGGGAAGAACCGCATCTATTTCGTAGGTGTGTTGATGGTATGATTCGCAGGTGTGTTCATCAAAGCGAATGGAGAAAGATTATCGAAGATTGCCATCTGTCGTTAAGTGGGGGCCACTTTGGTGCAAACCGAACTGTGTTGAAGGTATTTTCTTGTGGTTTTTATTGGCCTTCTGTGTTTAAAGATTGTATTGCTATGGTGAAGGCATGTGATAGATGCCAAAGAATGGGGAATATAACCCGAAGGGATGAGATGCCTTAAAAGATCTTCATTGAAGTTGACATATTCGATGTTTGGGGCATTGACTTTATGGGTCCATTTCCACCATCTTTTGGTTATAAGTTCATTCTTTTGGCTGTGGACTATGTGTCTCGATGGGTCGAGGCCATAGCAACTGTTACTAATGATTCTCAAGTTGTGCTGAAGTTTTTGCAGGCTTTAGTATCTCGATTTGGCATTCCCAGAGCTTTGGTGAGCGATGGAGGCAGTCACTTCTATAACAAGCTCATGGACAAACTTTTGGCAAGGTACGGAGTGCGGCAAACAATAACAACAGCCTATCTCCCACAAGCCAATGGACAAGCAGAATTGGCCAAATCGGGAGATCAAGCAGGTGTTGGAAAAGATGGTGTTGACTCGGAATGATTGGAGCAAGCGACTCGATGAGGCATTGTGGGCTTATCGAACAGCATTCAAAATACCGATTGGAATTTCCCCGTATCAGCTGGTTTTTGGCAAATCATGCCATCTTCTGGTTGAAGTTGAGCACAAGGCATTTTGGGCGATTAAAATTTTGAATTTTGATTTTCTGAAGTCTCAGGGGGATCAGGTGATGAAGTTGAATGAGTTGAAAGAATGGTGACAAGAAGCTTATGAGAGCACAAGAATCTATAAAGAGAGAGCCAAACGATTCCACGATAAGAATATCCGTGTATAAGAGTCTTATACAAGTGACATGGTTCTTGTGTTTAATTCTTGGTTAAAATTATTTCCGGGTAAATTCCATTCTTGTTGGGCTGGTCCATACAAGGTGCATGAGGTGTTCGAGAATGGTATGCTGGAACTTGAGACCGAGGATGGACATCAGTTTAATAAGATCAATGGGCACCGTGTCAAGAGATTTCATACTCTGGAGTCACCTCGGCTTGTCAACGAAATTTCTCTTGTATGATGGTAAGAATGGTAAGTTCGTCAAGCTCCCAACGGTAAATGAAGCGCTTCTTGGGAGGCAACCTAAGTATACTTTAATTGTTTTGAGTCTTTAACTTGTTTCATATTGGTATTTCAAAGATTTATTTTTGTGTATCATGTCGAGTTTGGGGGATTTAGCTTTTGAGGTGCTTGTGTGGTATTTGCATTTTCTAATTTTATTAAAAAATGAAAAGAAAAAAAGAAAAAATTAAAAAAAAAACCTAAAAAGGGGGAGATTTCGTGTCTTGTCCTGAGTGGGACGTGGGTGTCCCGTTAGGGGCCATTGTCCCGAGCAGGTATTCCGTATGCGAAGATCCAAGGCAAAGAAAAGACGTTAAAATTAACGTATCCCGAACGGGATGTTACTGTCCCGTTCGGGACCGAGTTGATTTGGGGAATTAAAAACTCGGCCGGCTGAACCGTCCCGGACAGGACAGGGCAGGTCCCGTTTGGGACCCTGTGCGTATTTAAAAAAAACGACGGGTCTGAACCTCATTTGCGTCGCTTTCTCTCCTGAACGATACCCCTTTTCCCTCCCAATTTTTTTTAAATTTCCGGTCGCTTCTAGGTGAGTTTCTCTTTCATTTCATCTTACATTGCTTTATACATTCATTTTATGTGTGATTCTTGGTTGATTTTGTTAGAATGTTGGTTGGAAATTCTTGAATATGGGTTATGCAATTTTGCTTTAATTTGAACGATTACTTGTGTGGATATTATGTTTGATGTTATGATTGTTCTTATTATGTGTATTCTTTGCATAATTTGTTGGCATTGGTTTCAATTGAACGATTTTGGGGGAATGAATGGTGGAATTTTGAGATTTTGAAGGTTGGGAGTCCAATTTTGTGCTTTGTGAGAATATGCCCACATGGTGTTTGATTAATTGCCTTAGTGCTAGTTTTGGGTTTGACTTGTTGATCTTATGTGAAATTTTTGGGCATACATTGTTGAAATTTGCTTCAAGTTGGGTATTTTCTTTTCAAGAATGTCTATATTGGATTTCCTTGGAAAATTTGTGAGTGTTGTAAGACTTTGATATTGTGTATGCTCATTGGGAATTTGGATTTTATGTTGAGGGTGTTGGATGGATTTGATAGCAATTTTGGGGGTGCTTTGACGGTGTTGTATATATTGTTGCCTAGTTGTTGTTAGTTCAATGATTTTGTTTTGAGAGATGATTGGTTTTGATGTGTCTTGCAGTTATTATGGCACCACGAGCCGGCCGTGTAGTACGACCAAATAATTTCGATGAAGATGAATTTCGGGCATTACTTTCTCTTAACAAGTCCGTTGTTTGTAGTCCAAGATATCCTTGTTCGCAGACTCTGACTTCTTTGGGGTTGAAAGAGGATGTTGAAGCAATGTTTCATACGATTGGTTGGGATAAATTGCTGAGGGAGAAGTGGCCAGCATATACGGATCAAACAAAGGAATTTTTGGCATCGGTGCAGGAGTTCAAACAACTGGCCGACTAAAGTAAACTTCAAGCTGGGGGGTCGTGAATATTCCCTTGAACGTGCAGATTTGGATGCTATCTATGGTTGCAAGGAAGGTTCGGGTTTTGCACCGGAGGACTTCGATCCAAGGGAGTTTTGGATGGCGATATATGGAGAAGCGATGCATGGAAATTTGAGAATGAAATTGATGAAAGAGTCTTTGATCAGAAATCTCGTGCTCAGATATATTCACAAGACGGTGTCTAATTCAGTATCAGGACGGCACGAGTTGAATAATGTCACCATCGCTGAGCTGTACATGTTGTTTTCTATGCTTTCTGGAGTATCTTTCTCCATGGCTGCTGTAGCTATGGACAATTGGAGTCGAGCACCTACGCTTACTCGAAGTAACATCTATTGCGGTGGTATGATAACGCCGATTCTGGATCATTTCGGGATTTACCAACTAGGGGAGCCAGTGCCAGCTGGAGTGGTAAATTTTTAGGCCCTTACCTTGGCCAAATATATTACTTCTTCCAGACAGGGTGCTTATTCTTATAAAGTTGTGGATGATGTGTGGCTTAGGCTTCCAAATGCTGATGCTACACATATTTCGGATCATTCTGATAAGGGGAATTGGTTGTTGGACACTCCTCAGCATCGAGAGTCTTGGGTCAAGAAAGGCTGTGAAGGGAATTTTGCGAGATACGTGGTTCAGAATGTGGTGGTTGAAGAACATGGAGGTGATGAGATGGAAGAGGACCCAATAAGTGATCAGGGAGCAGGTGCATCGTTGTTTGGGGGATCTGCCATGTGGCAGACTGATATGCTTGACATGATGAGGGGTCTCACCACGTCGATGGTTGGTTTGGATATGAGGATGACTACTCTGGGGACAGACGTGACTGCTATCAGAGCTGATATGGTACAGCAGAGGGCGTGGTTTGAGAGTCGTTTTAATCAGATGGATGCTTGTTTGACTGGAGTTCAGAATGAAGTGCATGATTTATACCATCAACTTTCGGCTTACTATCGGCGTTGCCGGCTCGATGAGGATCCTCCGGGTCCTAATCAGCAGTGATGACCGTCTGTCCGTCTTTTCAAACTTAGTCTTGCTTTGGACTAAGTTTGGGAGGGTGGAACGGACGCTGGTTTATTCTATTCTCTATTGTTTATTTAGTTTATGTTTATGTTTGGTTAATTCAGTTTTCGATTTGGTTGTATAAAAGTATGATTCCAAGTTTATGTTGAAGACGGTTTTTATTTGGTGGAAATTTCTGTTTTGAAAGGTTGTTTTTCTGTGGTGATGTTGAGCATGTGGATAGTGCTTAAACAGACGGAACCATGCTGAAATTTTTGTGATTCGTGCTCTTTTTACCATCGGAAGTGGGGTACACAAGTTTTTAACACTTAATTCTTACACTCGCATGAGTTTAATGATATATTTGTGAGTTAGATGCTTGTAAGTGAAGTGATCTTTAAAATGAAAAACTAAAGTCTAAGATTGGATTCGTGATGAAGCATGATCATGATTTGATTTCATTTCAGCTTATGGTAGGGCGGAATCAATTGATGTTGATGCATGTGTAGGTTGAACAAATTTTGCATTTGACTTCATATTATATTTATGCTTAGAACTCAGTACCTTAAAATTTGTGAGAATTGAGCCTAGTTCAGCTGTGAGAGGCGAGACACAAGTGGAATAAGTAAAGTCTGTCGATATCACCTTGTTTAACAAACCACATTGAACTAGGAAATGATGTTAGGCCATCCTTTCTTTGAACTAACCTTAAATGCTTTGGAGAATAAGGTGGAAATATATTATCTTAACCATTGTTTTGGAGCCAAGTTGAGCCATTAATTTGTTCGAATAATGTTAGGAATAATTTTGAGGTTGGGATGAAAAATTGAAAAGAAAAAAAGAGAAATTGAGAGCTTAGAATTGAAAGAATGTGAGTGCATTGAAAATATTGAATTGGCAATTCTGATAAGGGTTATATGAAAAAAAAAAAAAAAAAAAAAAAGAGAAATGAGTTGTGTTAAATACTGGGAATTGTCACAAAAAAAAAGGGTTGATAAGTGTGGTATGAATTGTTTGTTGAAGGATTGAATGGTTGAGTGTTGGAGAATGGAAAATGGGGATGAATGAGTTACTTTAGCCTTAAAACACCCTACCTGTTAGTAAGCTACGTTACAACCAGATTAAAGTCCTATCGGATTCTAGGATGATGTGGTGATGTGAACGAGTGTGGTAGAGATGAACAATACGAATGAAGCTTGTGCACTTGTGCTTGAGAGAAATAAAATTATTCCTCCACAGCTAAGTGTGAGTGTTACACCTTTTTATGTCACATGTCAGTAAGGTTGAGTTCTTCGTATAAATACAAACATGATGGATATTGAAAAATTTGTGAAATCGAAACATGCATTGACTGATTGAGATGAGCTGTGAAGCATTGCACCAAGTGAATGAAAAATCTTGTTTCTTGTTTTTGATTGAGGACAATCAAAGGCTTAAGTTTGGGGGGTTTGATATTTGTGTAATTTGTGTTGTTTTTATAGTGTTTAATTGCATGTTTGGATGTGAATTAGGCGCACAAATCACACACATATCTCTTCTTTTGGTTGATTTTACCTTCACTTGGTGTTTGAGAGGTGTTTGAGTGTGCAGGGTATGAAACGAGCAAGAAATCCTGGTTTTCGAGCGAAAATTTTCCAAGGACAAGATTTGTCCCGAGTGGGACAGATTCATCCCATTCGGGATCCTCATCCCGTGCGGGACACACCCATTGCGTTGGGGACCTTTGCTCGGGAGGCATCATCTCATTCGGAACTCGGAAATTTGGCGAGGATTTTGGGCAGGAGAGGTGTCCCGAGCGGGACCATCCTGTCCCATTCGGGACACAACATTGGAACAGGCCTAAATCTGTGAGTTTTCAAAGAATACCATTCCACTCGGGACCGAAGCGAGAATTTCAGCTATAAAAGCAGGGGAAATCACAATTAGAAGAGTAAGAGTGGACATAACCTAAGAGTTGAAGGAGACTCGAGAAAAGACAAAGAAGGACAGTTCCAAGGGTGAAAAACCAAGGATCGAGGAGAGGAAACATCACAAAATTGAAGATCCATTATCTAATTCCTAAGATTTCTTGTTCCTTGCTCTTTCCATGTTCAATTTGGAGAGAATTATGTTTTACTTTGAATTCATGAGTAGTTAATTCTATTGTTGAGGATTAGGATGTGATTGGGAAGATTGATATGATATTGTTTGGATTACATGTTTTGAATTTCCAAAGATTTGATTATTGTTGATGATTTCAAATTGTGTCTCATATATGCTTGATCACCATGTATGGATAATATGCCTCAATTGACTAGCTTGATTGGTTGGTGAAATTGTAGGAGATTACAACAATAATTGGGTATTCCTTCACTTAGAAGATGGGTGATTTGATATCTAGATCTAGAATTCTTGAGCTTTTGGGAGTCAATTGGAATCAATAAACCTAGATCTAGGTTGAGATAAAGATTGATCTACTATTATTACACCGGTATTAAGGGTAATGATAATACTAGAGAATTGATCCAAATAAATAAATGGAAATTGGTTATTTTGACAAATCCAAACATTATCCAAATCTTCTCAATTCATCCTAAGTACCTTAACTTATCTCTCTTTGGTTATCTTTCATAAGGTGTGTGGAGTTTTATTTAGCTAATAGTATTAAATTTTAAGATTTTAGTATTTCATAATTGAAAACTTAAAGTTTATTGATCGTATCTAGATATTGAAGCTTTAGAATCAATCTATTTTATTCATTGCAACGGGCAAGTTGAGTCTATGTGTTCGATAATTTTACTTTATAAAAAATACTGCATCAGGATGCAATCCATCAAGAGAATGTTAATTTTGGCCAATCAACGTTCTATCATTCTATGTCGATCTCTCTTGAAAGCTAGCAAATCTCAGTGTTCAAAAAGCTTTCAAGTTGTTCTATCAGCATTCCATATTCTTTTTTGAACATGAGGCTTTGTGCGTCTAGTAAGAGCTATTTCAGTTTTCTTACTTTCTTAGTAAGAAATCTTCTTGGAGTTGCCACTACTCCGGTGATATTTATTATGGATGTATACCGCAAGCTGGCATTTTTGGGAAGAACTCAAACTCCCACGACCAACTGAAAATTGAATGGTGCGCTCACACTTCAGATTTAAAGAAGTGAAGGAGAGCAAAGGAATTGGTTAGTGCGCTAGTGGACGAGGGCATTCATCTGCTAATAATAGATCATGCAACATCTTTGTAATCTCAAGCTTAGTGATTTCCAGACCGCACATCTGAAGAGAAGACGTAGGACGATTTGATCCAAACCTCTATAAATCTCTTGCATTGCTTTATTTATTTTCTACATTGAATTTAAAACCCAACATCTCAAGTGTTGGAATATATTACTGACAGCTAATTAAGTAATATATCGCTTGCTAAGAAATCAATTTTATGAACTCGAGCTGATGCCAAAATCACCATCATAAAGGATATAAACCTAGAAGAATACTTTCCGCTGTACTTAACTCTTATTTGGGACCAACATACAAAAATTTATAGTAGGCATTCATTCATCTTATCATGCTATCTCAAGCCTTATATAAGAATTCTTGTATTATCATGGAATTTATGCATATAATCACTAATTTCAGTTTTAACATGATTTAATTATTCCGAGCATGTGCAATTGAGATTTTGTTTGTATGATAATCAAATTACCTTTAGCTTGATATATATTACATGATAAAATAACTTAAATTGTATGAGTTACGAATATTTAAATATTTATAATAATTTTAGAGAAAAAATTATTATAAAATTACTCTGTTGAGGGTATAAAATAAGCGGCTCAAATAGAGGTCCAAGTATACGACCCATAAATTATTTTGCAGGAAAAAAGGCCCAAGGAAAAGGAGTCCGAATAGAAGGGCAGTTCGTCTTAGCCAGTTCATAAAGCAGCTCGACTGGAAGCAATTCGATTCAGCTAGAAAGGAGTTCGAATAAGAGAGCAGTCTGATTTAATCAGCTCGCACAAGGCAGCTCGAAGTAGTTCATGTTAGGTTACTCCTTGGCAGTTTCAACTCAGAATTAAATGAAGAAATGTAATGGTGTGAGCGTTACAAGTGGTTCGACCATTACGAGTCAAAGGGATTAATGGTCGGCGGTTTCAGGACAATAAATGAGCACTCAATAAATGTTTTAATGAGATTTTCTTATAAATAGGTCATTATTTTGGTAAAATGGGGGAACTCTCTTTCCCGGAGAAATATACACCAATTTGTTCATTTTTTGTAATTCTTAATTTTCTCGTTTGAACATAAATCTATGTGCTCCATTTTTTCGAACCTCAATAGGCGATATCCTTTGGCTCCGTTAGCTTCTGCTTCTGCGGCTACCTCTTCAGGATCCCCCTGTGAAGGTACCCAAGCTTCTCACACGGTGACTCCGATGTCTCCCACCGTGGGGCCATGGATTTTGAAACGAGAAACAATGAAGAAAAATAAGTAAAAAAAAGACCTAAATCCTTCCACCACCAACGGCACTATCCGAATTCTACCGTAAGTGGTTCGGTCGCAGCAGCATCGAATGCCCCAACGGCAGCGCGACCGCATACACCGCCTCGCTTCGACCCCCACCTTCCAGCCAACAGCCTGTCTTGCCTGCAATGCTGATCGATCGCCGAAAAAACTTAGCTCGGCCGCGACCATACCTTCCACCTTCAGCCGTCGGTTTCTGTCGCCGCAATTCGTTGAACTTCAGTTCGAGTTGATGTTGCTAACTCTGATGGACAGAGAAGTTGTCGGAGCTCGAGCGGGTTTACCAGGCTGCTGTGTCAACCCCTGGCGGCTAGGGCTTTGGGACGCAACACGCGCCACATCTGCTAGAGTTTTCGCCCATGAGACGGCCGCCGCTGCTCAGCTAACCCACACCTCCATCTCCTAAAACTTGTGAGCGCTTCCCTTTTAGTGTCTGTCATCACTGTCGCCAAGCATCCTTGGCGGCTACGACATTCATCTCAATGGACAGATAACCCCAGCCAAACCTCACAGTCAATTTGAAGAATGCTCGTTCCATGAGTCCTTGTTTGATTTCTTTTATTCAGGTGTTCTCGTTCCTATTTGACTGTTGTTGGTTCGATTGAAAGTAATTTTATATCCTATTATGCGAGTATTCTTCAGTTTTGATGTTTAGTTTTGGACTTCGGTTGGGGTCTCTCATTCGACTGCTTGTCTGTTGCGTGATTGTAGTAGTTTACTGCTCACCACATGTTTGTTCTTTGGTTGGCCCTTTGTCTCTTGTTTGTTCTGGCGCTACTACAAATATTGCACATTAAAAATTTCAAGACTTGTATGTTTCAAATATTTCTTTCGTGCTCTGCGATTGGTGGTAGCAAACAAAGTTTTGTCTCATTATTCTAGTTTTTTTTTTTTTTACTTGGTTTTGTCACTCTCAATTTTCTAATATTAGATGTTATTGCTTTGAATTTGTTGGTCCCGGTTTATCAGGGTATAACTTGGCAGCGGAAAATGTG
>JAPKLW010001249.1:61746-101402 GCA_026898455.1 Plectranthus barbatus
TTCAGCAAGACGGAACCTCTCAGCCTCGGCACGTGCTCGCGCATCTTCCCCCTCTTGGATCCGCACCAAAAAGGAGTTCACCCCAGAGGTGAAGGTCTCCATTTGTTGCGCCATCTCTGCCCGGTAGGAGGAAAAGCGCTGGTCCATCCTGGCATCGATGAGATCAAGCAGTTGCGCAGGCGGATGGACCTCGGAGAGAGGCTGTGCAGAAACTGTAAGGGAAGAGGAAGGCACATCAGTTGCGGAAGGAGCCGCTGCTGGTTCAGATGCAGCTGATATCTCCATCGGGGCTGGCTCCTCCGCTGGCACTGCAGCAGCTGCTGGTGCCTCAACTTGCACTTCCTCAGCTGGCTCCTCAGCTGATTCCACCATTAGCACTGCTGCTGGAGCTGGCTGGACTTGTTCAGTGAATTCCACCACTTGCCAGTCCATAGAATCAGGGACGAGATCGCCCGAGACAATAGGAACATGAGGGACGGCAAGGGTCAGCCACAAGCCACGAGAAGGATCCTCCTCCACAATATGGTCTACCAGCAAGGCGCAGGCAGCCATGTCGAACAGAATAGCATGATAGGGAGGGATCCTTGGGAGGGTAACCAGCACTCTGAGGCGTCGGAGCGCGTACGTCAGCTGGTACCCCCGACTGCTGACTTGGAACTGGAGGAAAGGTAACTTGACCTTTTGCCGTGGCGGGAGGCCGGAGCTTCCAGTCAGCCGCCTATACTCTGCAATCTTCAGCAAGCGGCGCTGGATCCTCCTTGTAGACAGCTGCTGGTGGCATTCAGGATCGGTGCCCATGAAAGCATTTGCCCAGTCCTCCTCCGCTCTCCAGTAGCCAAGACCCAGCCTGGCATAGAGAACCGCCCGTTTCTCCACAGTCAGCAGGCGCTGGCATCTGTCAAAAATTCTCCATCTCCGGAACTCCACACATAGTTCCGGATCCACCCTCCAGAGCCTACGGTAGCTGGATATTATCTCGTCATTGACGGCATTTTCCACCTCTACCGCGATGTTCTCAGCATACTCATAGAGAGTGAAGTTGTAATATTCCACTGGCTGCAGAGGCAGGCACCAAGCAGTGATTCTGGAGCCATATACCGACTGGTGAGGGAGTCCGCTGAGAGGTATGATGTTGAATGCAGATGGCTCTGGCACTCTTGAATTATGAAATGCCATCTCCCCGCGCTGCTCCCACCGGTGCACTCCTGTCACTCGAGCCTGGAAAGTGTCCTCATCAACCAGTTGATGCTCTTGGATGCAGAGCATGTAAGGACGCCTTTCAGATCGTGCACGCCTAACTGGTGATGTTGAGGATGCTGCTGGTCGCCCAGAAGTTGATGTCGAGGCATCTGTGGATCGGGGGCGACTGGCAGAAACTTGAGCCTTAGCATCAAAGTCTGGGAACAGATCCCTTGGCTCCATCCTCTGCACCATTGAGTGATGCACCACCTCCCTAGCTGGCTCCTGCTCTGGCTTCTCAGCCTTTGGTTCCTCTTTATCCTCGGATTCAGAACTGACATCCGAGGAGCTCGCCAGTTGTACCGGGGTGGTCG
Source organism: Plectranthus barbatus (assembly GCA_026898455.1). NCBI lineage: Eukaryota > Viridiplantae > Streptophyta > Magnoliopsida > Lamiales > Lamiaceae > Plectranthus > Plectranthus barbatus. The sequence goes on from JAPKLW010001249.1 coordinate 63,300, forward strand.
CCCGCTCTTCTTCTCCTCCACTGGCACCCCCTTGCGCGGCCAGTGGGACGTCGTCACCTCCACCACCCCCTTGCACGGGTGGAGGGACATCAGCGGTTTCCTCCTCCGGCTGGTACTCATCCACAAGGGATAGTACATCATTGTCAGCGCCCATCACCAGCAGGCGTTCAAATGTTTCTTCAGATAAGATTTCGCCTGGAGCTGGTGCTGGTGGCCTTGCACTTGTGGATTCGAACGCCTTTCCTTTGCCCCTGGTCGCCAGCCTCAGTTGAGCCTCTATTTCCTGCTGGCGCCTGGCCTCAGTCTCAGCTTTGATCTGAGCAAAGCGCTCATCCCTGGCCGCCAGCTCCGCCTCTCTCTTCTGCTTCGCCAGCAGAGCCCGGAGCCTTGACTTGGCCTGCTTCTTCCTCACCAAGGAAGCACTCCTTGCCTTCTTGGCGTGCTTCTCAGCCTTCTGCGCCTTGGTCATGACTCGCTTGCGCTTGCGAGTCATCTTCTCCAGCGTCTCCTCCTCAGTCAGCCCCAGAACGGACTTCTTGACTGGGATGGAGATCTTCCCAGATTCGGGGTGATATGCCACAGCTGATGGTGGCTGCTGGTGCTGGGAAGTCTTAGGCTTCTTGCGGGAGGGCTTCTTGGTGACTGGCGCCTTCATAACTGGTTGAGGGCGACTGCCAGAAGCCTCCACTTCCGCATCCTCCAGTTGGGTAAAAAGAGACTCGGTCTCCATTTTCCTTTTCAACTCGGCCCTAACCTCCTCCGTCAGCGGCTGTGCCATGACTGGCACCTGTTCCCCCTCATCCTCCTCTTCTTCTTCCGAAACGACCGTGGCTGGGTCGACTGCTGTCTTTCCCCTTAGCCTCCGCGGCTTATGGTAGTCAGGGCGGGGCAGCTTTGCCTGCTCCTTGGTGGGCGGAATGAAATCCGAACTCACCAGTTGCTCCCCCTGGTCCACTCCATCTCCAATCTCCATTTCTAAAATATGGCTGATCCGTAGCCCAAAGGATACGGAGTGAGTGAACGTCCCATCAATTGGAATGTTGATGTTGCGGTCAACATTCTCCAGCAGTCTGCCGAAAAAGAACTCGGCCCAGTTCCCTTCCACTCCATCCACCAGCGCGCACATCACGGAGAATTTGCGCAGGCTCAACTCAGCATATGAGCCAACTTCGCATTGCAACATCCTGACGACGATGTCGCACACCATCTGCCACCAGTCGTCCATCTCCGACTTCCGCATTCCAGTGCGAAAACTCGTCACCCCCTCCCTCTTCCACTGAGTCCACCGCCTCCTGAACTCCTCTACATCGTTGTGGAAGTAGGTGGCTATCTCCATGCCCACGTTCCTCAATCCGAACAAGTTGGCGAGGTATTCGGCGCTGACAGTGATCAGATGGCCGAAGACGGAAGTGGTGAAGGACTTCCTCCCGTCAGCAATCACGGCCCGTGCATAGAACTCCGCCACCATATGCGGATGGAAGGTCTCGGGTCTTGCCGTCAGATATTGTCGAAGGCCTTCCCGGTCGATCATCTCGATCAACTCCTCTCCATAATTCTTGCGCGCCAGCTTCTCGTTCAGAATTTTTTCTTTCTGAACTTGCGCCGCCCTGATTTGCGCATTCGAGAGTTGAGCCCTGGTCGCTGGTTTGTTCAACTGAACCAGGCGGGCGAATGGAAGAGTGTAGTCTACATCGTCCATCTGCGTGATGCCAGTGTAAGTCGGCATGTGGGCTTCTGCGACTGGTAAGTCTGGTGAACCAGACGAAGAAGATGTAGATGGAGATGGAGGGTTATCATCTGGTTGTCGGGAAGATGAAGCCATAATTTCAGAAGAAATCTTAAGGAAAGCTTGAGAGAGTAAGGTTTCTGAAATTAAACGATCGTAAAAGGTTTTTCCGTCGAAAGGCATCGGGTATTTATACCCAAGTCCATGCAGGATCAGACGATCAAGATTGACGCTCAGCAAGCGGGGATCGACGGTCATCAGCAAGCCCGGTTTCCTGTGCGACGTGCGCGGACGTGCTGACGTGGGCTACGTCGTGTAGCTGACGTGGCGCTCAGCGATTGGTGGCAACCAAACGTCGCACTGCGCAGACGCTGTGCGCATTAAATGTGGCATTAAATGCCGCATTAACTTCTGAGAGCTGTACACGCTACTTGGATTTGAACAATCCCGCCTTTTCTGAGACAGCTGGTATGACTGGTCATCAGTTGCATATACCAGTTTCATACTTCCCCCTAACTGGTTGGCCTCTTCATCAGTTAGCAACTGATTCCACTTGCTGATAGTACTGGCTGCTGGCAAACTTCCATCAGTTATCAGCTGGCAACTGGAAAGATGGAAAATTGAGCACTTGGACTCAATTTTATTCCGCATAATCTTCTCTTCTCTTGGAATTGGGAGCTGGGACCCAATTTCGCTTCAACTGATGGCCTATGCTGGCAAGATTCCGCAGTAGACACCAGTTGATAGATAGAGATACCACTTATATGAAAACAACTAAGAGCTTTGACTTAGTCGTAATCAGCGACCTCCAGAAGATCAAGAACAGAATGAGAGCTGGGACTCATTCTTCCTCATCATTTGGGCTCACATCAATCTCCATAAGACCGAGTTTGATGCACAACTCCTTAAATCTTGCTTCTGGCAGTGGCTTGGTGAAGATGTCAGCCAGTTGATCTTCAGTTCTGATATAGTCCACGCTGACATCCTTCTTCTCGACATGATCACGAATGAAATGATGTCGAATATCTATGTGCTTGGTTCTGGAGTGATGAACCGGATTCTTCGTGATGCACATAGCACTGTTGTTGTCGCAATAGATTGGAACACAGCCAGTGTCCACTTCATAATCCTCCAGTTGTTGCTTGATCCAAATTATTTGAGCACAGCAACTGGCAGCGGCAACATACTCAGCCTCAGTGGTAGATGTAGCAACTGAGTGCTGCTTCTTGCTAAACCAACTGATTAGCTTGTGTCCTAGAAACTGACACGTACCACTGGTACTCTTCCGGTCAATACGGCATCCAGCGAAGTCTGAATCTGAATATCCAATGAGTGTAAGCTCATCATTCCTGGGATACCATATTCCGAGAGATTCAGTCCCCTTCAGATATTTCACTATCCTCTTGGCAGCTTCCATGTGTGACTTCTTCGGATTTGCTTGAAATCTGGCACACACTCCGACTGAATAAGAGATGTCGGGTCTGCTGGCTGTGAGATAGAGAAGTGATCCAATGATTCCTCGGTAGATGGTAGGATCAACTGATTCACCTTGCTCATCAAGGAATATTTGACAACTGGTGCTCATAGGTATTCTGAGGGACTTAGTTTTCTCTGGGCAATACTTTTGGATTAAGTCCTTCGTATACTTCCGCTGGCTGATAAAAATTCCATCAGCTGACTGCTGGACCTGGAGTCCGAGGAAGTATGTTAACTTGCCCATCATACTCATCTGAAATGATGTCTGCATCAGTTGAGAAAACTTCTCGCAGAGAATTATATTCCTTGATCCAAATATGATGTCATCAACATAGATCTGCACCATCAGCATGTCACCTCCATCCTTGAGAAGAAAGAGAGTCCTATCAATCTTCCCTTTCCGAAATCCATTGCTGGTGAGGAATTGTGACAGCGTTTCGTACCAAGCCCTGGGCGCCTGTTTCAATCCATACAGGGCCTTCCTTAGCTTGTACACCTTGGTGCCAACTTCAAAGCCTGGAGGTTGCTCGACATATACCTCCTCTTTTAGCTCGCCATTCAAGAAGGCGCTCTTCACATCCATCTGGAACACTGTGAAGCCGTGATACGCTGCATACGCAAGGAACAGCCGTATCGCCTCCATTCTGGCAACTGGTGCGAAGGTTTCATCGAAATCGATCCCTTCACACTGCCTGTAACCTTTGGCGACTAAACGAGCTTTATTTCTGACCACGGTGCCATTCTCATCTCGCTTGTTCTTGAAAACCCACTTGGTGCCAATCACTGACTGATGTGATGGTCTCTCCACCAAGTCCCAAACGTTATTGCGAGTGAATTCTGCAAGCTCCTCTTGCATGGCATTAATCCAATCAGCGGATTCCAGCGCAACTCCTATGGAAGTAGGTTCCATTTGAGAGATAAAACAACTCAGGAGCGCACTGCCGTGTCGAGTCTGGACAGAACCTTCCGGATCACCAAGAATAGCATCAGTTGGGTGATCCCTCAGCCATTTGGGAGGACCAGCGACTGCTGGTGCCGGCTGTGAAACAGGTTCATCTGTCCTGACGACTGGTGCTTCCACATTTCCACCAGTCGGGGCTGCAACATCAGCTGGTGCTGGACCTTCACCAGTTGGAACAACTTCATCAGCATCACCTTCTGACTGGTTGTCTGAACTTTCACCAACGTTGTCAGCATCAGCTGGAACATCCACTCCAGCTGGTCCATCATTGCCTTCTTCTTCAAAAAGGCCAGTAGGGATTCCCCCTAGATTGTTGCAAGATCCACTCAGGGAGATTGAGTGTAAGGTCTCAGCAAGGTCATTTGCATCACCGACCCTCTCAGGTTGCTGATGGGCACCTGAGGGAACTGGTTGTGAAGATGATCCATTCATAGGTCTAGTCGAACCAGTTGGTTGAGCATCGGAAGAATTCCTGCCCAACTGGTCGCTGACATCCTCGACCTCAGGAACATCTTCAGCCAGTTGGCGTAAGGTCCTGCGCACTAAAGTAGCTTCATCAAAAACAACATTGCATGTTATTTCCACAAGCTGGGTAGTCTTGTTAAATACTCTATAGCCCTTGTGAGAGGGATGTCCATATCCGACAAACACACCCTCATCAGCTTTAGGCGAGAAAGCATTTAACTTCGACTTCCCATTATTATGGATATAACATGGTGAACCGAATGCACGAAGATGAGCTATAGAAGGCTTACGACCAAAATACACTTCGTAGGGAGTTTTCTGGAGTCTGTCGTTGATCCCGCTTCTATTCTGAGTGTAGCAGGCAGTCACCAACGCTTCTCCCCAGAAACTCTGTCCCAAGCCGGACTCAGCCAGCATGGACCGGACTGCTTCTTTCAGCGTCCTGTTCCTACGTTCTGCCAGTCCATTTTGCTGCGGTTGCCTTGGTGTAGATCTCTCATGCTTGATCCCGGCCTCCGCGCAAAAATCCATCAGCGGACCGTTGCAGAATTCAGTCCCATTGTCTGATCGAATTCGCTTTACCACTGCTTCTCACTGTTTCTGAGCTTGGATGATCAACTCAGGAAGAATCACCTTCACCTCATCCTTGGTTCTGAGAAGCTTTACCCATGTATAGCGCGAGTAGTCATCAACTACTACCAGCGAATATCGCCTTCCTCCAATGGTTTGCGGCGTTACTGGTCCAAACAGGTCCATATGTAACAGCTCAAGTACCTGACTGATACTGGGGCAAACAGGTGACTGGCTCTTGAAGGACTTCTTGGTTTGCTTGCCTTGCTGGCATGCCTTGCAAATTCCTTCCTTTTTGAACCCACCCTTGGGAAGACCATCTGCAAGATCATGCTTGGTTAGGTAATTAATAGTTTTGAAGTTCAGATGACTTAACCTTTTGTGCCACAGCCAGTTAGTTTCCATGGAACTGGTGGCTACAAAGCATGTATCAGTCTTCCCGCTTTGCCAGTCAACGACATAAAGGCCTCCTTTCCTGACACCTCTCAGCTTGGTCTCACCAGAATCTTCATTCTTGATCTGGCACCCAGACTTGTCAAACACAATGGTATAACCATTGTCGCACAGCTGACTGATGCTCAGGAGGTTGTGCTTCAGGTTGGTAACAAGGGATACGTTCACAATTCGGACATCATCCTTCTCGATGCATCCCTTGCTGATAACTCGGCCCTTGGAGTTATCACCAAAGATAACTGGAGGTCCTCTGACCTTGGTGAGCTCAGAAAACAGAAACTCCTCACCAGTCATATGAGCAGAGCAACCACTATCAATGATCCACTCGCTCGACCTCTGAAGCTGACTTGCATGACCTAGTTCCTGCAAGAAAAATAGAATCATTTAGGTCCCCGATCATCAGCGGGTCCTGCAGGGTTAGATCTCTGGATCATTCCTTTCGGAATCCAGACTTGTGTGATCTTCAGCTTGGTGTTACCCTTGCTGACATCATCTGTAGCCTTTCCCTTCCTTCTAAAATAATGCATGGTTTTGGAAGGTGTGGCTGTGTGTGTAGCTCCATTGGAAGTATTCTTCCGCTGAGAGCCTCGGAAATGTTTTTCCGGCTGATTGTGATGCCTTTGTGGTCTCTCAAAGTGTGAGCCACCATGGCTAGCCTTCACAGCCCTTGAATAAAACTTGTGATTGGGCTCAGGCCTCCGATAGGTATTCCTCCTATCGGGAAATGTCCTTCTCTCAGTGTTCCGCTGAGATTGGAACCCCTTGTGAGTATGCTGGCAACTGGCATACTTGTAAGGTTGTGCGTGGAATCCTTTGACAGCTGGTGCTGGCTGTCGGATTCTACTGGCAGCTGACGCTGACTTCCTTGCCTTAGAATAATTTGGCTTAGTCTGCGTCCTGGGGTGTGCTGGCGTCCTGTCAGCAGAGGATCTTGCCAGTTGAGGATTTTGTCTTGATGACTCACCAATGTATCTGGACTTATGGTTCCTGTGCTGATCAGCCACACGGGACTGACTGGCATAACCAGCTGGTGCTGATGCATTTGCCAGTTGGCCCTTACCCTTACCAGTACTGATTTGTTCGGGTTGATTTATGCTCAAATCTTTTGTAAATCCCAACCCGGACTTATCAGAAGGCTTTCTCCAATGACTTAGAGCTGCCTCCAAGTCTTTCGAGCCTTTATTTAGAAAATTGATTTTGTTTTCTTGCTCCAAAACGAGATTGTGAAAGTTATCTCGTTCAGTTTTTGCAATTTGGAAATCTTGGAGCAATTCAGAATGAGCCTTTTTCAAACTTGCTAGCTCTTCGCTGATGGACCTCGATTTTTCAATCTCACTGGTCAAAACAGTAATTTGACCTTTCAGCGAAGCATTTTCACCAGCCAAAACATTTTTTATTTCATAAAATTTTAAAAATTCATGCTGAAGAACATCTAAAGTGACGTCTTCTGAGTCGGAGCAATGCGACTCAGAATCGTCTATGATTTGTACTGGCATGATATGCAATTGAGGAACTGATTGTACCTCATTATCAGCAGCAAGTGCTAGATCTTCCTCATCTTCAGCATCTTCTTCAGCTGGCTCTTCTCCGAGAGCTGCCATAAACGCCAGGAGAGCTTCTTCTTCTGACTCTCCATCTGACTCGAACTCCCCATCATCATGATCGGGTATGTCAGGCACCTCCGTCCTGGTCAGCATGGCTTTGGCAACAGCCTTGGAAGCACGCTCTTCAAAGAGCTTCTTCAGCCTTTCCCTCTCAGTTTTGTCCACCTGTGGACATTCAAACTTTAAGTGATCAGGGGATTGGCACTGAAAACAAGCACGAGGAGCTCTCTTGACAAATTTTCCGTCAGATGAGCTAGAAGAAACTCCCTGTTTTGACTTGGCTTTTTCCAGAAGGAAAGCCAGTCTTTTCATCTGTTGTTCTAGTTCAGCGATAGAGCTCTCGCCGCCTTTGAAATGAGATCCTGATGCGGACTGGATCTCCTTCGGCTGGTTGTGCTGTGCAGCGGGTCTCTCAGCATGGAAGGGCTTCTTGTGCTTCCAATTGAAGTCCTTTTTGACGAAGTACGCCTCGTCCTGAGCTTTAACGCTGGGGGATCCAACATTCCTGATGGCCTCGTTCTTATTCACCATCTGGATGTCCCACTCGTGTGCCTGTAACTGAGCAAACAACTCCTTGGGAGTCATCTTGGACAGGTCCTTTTCCTTCAGAGCTGTCGTCTTCACGAACCAATCTTCTTTAGGCATCTTGGACAGGATCTTCGAGTTAAGATCAGCATTGTCGTACTCTCTGCCCAGAGACTTCAGCTCGCTGACAATGGCGTTGAATCTCGCCTCCATCTCCTTGATGGTTTCTCCAGTCAGCATCTGGAAGGACTCATATTTGTCCACTGCAACCTGCAATTTGTTGCGTTTCATTTGGTCAGTTTCTTGACATAAACTATCAAGATAATCCCATACTCCCTTGGCATTATCAAACTGGAGGGCTTCCTCCATCAGCGACTCTGGAAGAGAAGCCAGGATTAACTCGTGAGCAATGGAATCCAACTGATTCCGCTTCCTATCCTCAGAAGTCCATTCGTCTTGGGGCTTTGGGATCACAGCTGCTGGACGATCTCCTAGCTGGTGCTGAATCTTGGTTATCTCAATCGGTCCTATCTCCAGCACATCTTTCATCTCTGGATGGATGCTCTTAAGAGAGATGAGCGACCTCTTCCGCCATATATCATACTTCACAGACTTGTAGTCGAGTAGCTTCGGATTATTCATCTTGAGATACCTGAGCTAAACAGACAAACGAACAAAAAGAGAGAGCGCAAGGAAACGCGGATCACGGTCCTAAGCGACTCAGATACGAACGGTCTGTAAGAACCGTCCGCTCTGATACCACTTGTTGGTCCCGGTTTATCAGGGTATAACTTGGCAGCGGAAAATGTGTTTGTTCGTTTCTTGCACTCTGCTGGTTACTCAGCTGACTGGGACCTTGTCAGCTGGTAAGTCAACTGGCACTATGAGTACTCAGCTGACTGGCGACTGGCTGGTCAGCTGGTAGCTCAAGACTTAGAATATTTTTAGCCTTGTTTGCACAGTTATATCAGTTTTTAGATATACACCAGCACTTGGGTGCTGGGTTTCAAATACAAATTTAAATACTGAAAGCAGATAAAGGCAAAGGATTTTTATAGTGGTTCGATCAACTGATCTACGTCCACTCTCCAGTCGATTCACTGGAAATTTACTATAAGAGCAATCAGGTACAAAGAGTCCTACGATCTATCTCCAGCTGGTAGATGCCCCGTCTACCAGTCCACTGGATCAACCGCTCCCGGTCCTTGTCCTTCTTCAGCTCTCGTCAGATGGATGGAGTGCGAGCACGTCACTTCAACCTCCTCCTCTGACTGGTTGGGTGTTGAGTTCTCCCAAGAACGTAAATCCTCTACGGCAAACTGCCCGTAATAACTCAAGAGCTGGCTGGCTCTAGAGCTGCTATGTTCTTCCTCAGAAAGAGAAAGAACACCAAGCGAGGTCTGTAACTTACAAGCTGGAAGCTTGAAGTCTCGTGTTTGAATAACTCAACACACGGATAGCCTTCTGAGAGGCCTCGAAAGTTGTATGCTTTTACTTGCTTGAGCGTAATAAATTTCAGTCTTTCGGTAGGTGAAGAGTTGGCCAAGAACATTGAATGTTGATGGATCCCAGGTATTTATAGCAGAGGGATCCCATTCAAATATTCTAGCCGTTTGGACACATCCGGAATGGTCTCTGTCCGCGCATGTCCTTCTGACGGCGGCAGGTAGGAATTTCCGGAAAGTGCCATGCTTGTGTCCGCTTTTTCTGACACAGACCTCTTTGTGTCAGAACGGCTCTATTCGTCAGTACGAGGAATCGGAACTGGTGTCTTGAACTGATAGACTTTAAGGACATCCTTCCTTAAAGTCTTACTTTGTCAGTATATTCCTCAGACGAATCTTCTTTTTGTCTTTAAGACTCTGGGAGAGCGAATCTTCAATTCTGCTGGTAACATCCGACTGGTAGATCGTGCTGGTGATCTTGTGCTGGCAGTCTCTGCTGGTGACTTAGCGCTTGCACAATCTTAGTCTACCAATTTGTCTGATGTTAACCCTTTCTTGGAATCTCCCATGACTGGTGGCTTCACCGCTGGTGAATAGTGTCAGCCAGAACACGTATTCTGCTGGTAGAATTTGTCAGCCTCCTGCTGATGAAATCCTTCCAACTGGTGAACAGTAGCCAGTCATTAGCTCTTGACTCCATGCTGATGAACAGTGTCAGTATGGGTCTGTCAGTCGTCTGCTGGTGAGACTTCTCTCAACTGGTAAGCACATCTCATGCTGGTGAATCAGTAGCCAGCATGAGTCTTGATCAGCTACGACTTACAACTCAAAAGACCTAAACAGGACTTTACATTTGAGACTAGAGCTATTCTAGAGACAAACTGACGCTGGTTGGACTTAGGATTTGATCCACCAAAACACTTAAACACCAAATCAAAGATCTAAGCTATCAACTGGGGAAGGTAAACTTAGATAATTTTCCCAACAGAATTCCACGATGGATGCTTCCTGAATTGTTGGTCGGTCATTTTTGAATGTGCAATTATGACATGATGTTAGTAATATAGTCTCTTAGATATGTAACTTGCTTTCTTGCTCGACACTTACCATTTACTACTAGTTTTCTGGTTACCATTTAGTGGGAAGCATGGTGATCCTAGTGAGGAGGCTTGCGAGGTATGAGGTTTATGTCTTTCTACTTGGACTCGTTTTTCTACTCTTTTATTGCATTATTTTTCTTCTCATTTATGTGTTTTTGTTTATTTTATCTAATAAATTGAGCATGAGTGTATAGTGGAAGGTATTATGCTTGTGGTGCATGGTTTTGCAGGAAAAAGTGATGAAAAGTGAAGAATTGGTCAAGAAGATGAAGGAATTCGCCAAGAGAAGCTCTCTGTTTCGACCGAGATAAAGGAAATCCCGACCGTGGTGCAGAGAATCCGGCCCAGCCATGGCAGAGAAGATCTCCGTCGTGGTGAAGTTTGTCCCGGCCGAGATGCGCAATCTGAAGACCTATGTCGCACATGTCCATGATTTAAAAGAAGGAAGGTTACCAATTAGAGAGATGGACGAATTTTGGAGTAAAGAGACTATCCAAGGCCTCAACCCTACCACTATATAAACTCTTGAATAGCTCCGAATTAGGTTGTTGAATCCTTTACACATTATTCTATCTTTATTTTTATGTTTTCACTTTAAGTTTTCAGAATTCCTCTTTAGTTTTATTGTTTGAACCTTTACTTTTTAATGCAATCTTTATTTTTCATTGCTATGTCTTTCTTTAATATGTTAGGCTAGAACCCTAAACAGGTTCTAGGGTTTCTCCATCTGTGATGCATGTTTAGATTCAATTGTTCAAACTCTTAAAAATGGTTTAAATCCTATGTTTTATTTTAAATCTATTCTCATCGAAGGATTGAGAGATGAAGATTGAGGTAGGTTTCAGTTATTAATCGAAGGACCGAGAGGTGAAGGTTAGTAACAGGAAGTTAGGATTTAATATTTTTGATTATCTGTCCGACCAAGAAGATTTCAATTGTATTAATTAACTTTGTGTGTTTAAGACCGAGAGGAGATTACCACTAGTTAATAATTTAGGATTTAATTGCCCGACCAAGGAATTTACTCCACCTTAACAGATTTTTCCACCAAAATTATCTTTTCTGGGTTTGAATATTTGTTTCTTGCATGTTGATCAAATTGGTGAATTTCCCTAGAATCTGTGCTTTTTAATATTTGAATTTTCTCTCTTTAATTATTTGTCTTGAAAAACCCAAAACCCTTAAAATTGATTTGCCCAAACAAAGGTATTGAAAACTATATTCAGTACTTGATTTTTCCTCGTTGCACTATCCCTGTGGGTTCGACAACCTCTGGGTTTTATAAATGTGTTTGCTCTATGTTATGAATTGTATGCAGATTTAGCATCAATCAACTGCTGTGCACTAAGGAGACTACCCCTGCGAAGAAGAAACCCACATTGGCAATGCATCGACCCTCTTCTCCCACTACCTTTGTTGGGAAGTTTCTACTCTCAATTTTTAATTAACTATCAGTTAATTACTTATTTAGTTTTGTGACGAATCTGGTTAAATCTTAACTCTATTTCTGAAAAATTTGTGTTTTGCCAAGAGTGATTAATACTTATATGATAGTAAGGGTTAATGAATTACTATCTGCTTAAGTTTCCACAATTAATGAGATTATTTCAGCCAGCACCATTTGTGTTGAATTAATTTCTTATAGGAGCCATCTCACTCTTTCATATTATGTGTCTATCTTGCTCTGGATTTATCTAACATTTTTATTTCATCATAGTTGGTACTTATACAACCACTGAATGACATTATCTTAGACAACATTAATGCATCTTACTTGTATCACCATGTACTCCATTTCATACGTGAACAATATATCTGAATAGAGCTTTCGGTGCATTTTAAAGTATCCTAATATTTTCCTTGTTTCCTATTTTGCATAACTACTCGAGTGAACCTCAACGTACCCCGAAGGACATCATGCCTAGGGGCTCGACTGAAGAACGAACAATACAAAAACTAAAAATAAAAATAAAAATGAATTTTCCAAAACCCTTCTACCGCCGATCATTAAGGTAGTGCGCCATGCCCATTGCCGGCTCGTTCATCCCGCATCAACTCGCCCTTCGCCGAACCACCATGAAAGAAAAAGAACCACCGCCATCGCCATCCCTGCGACCCAACACAGAACTGAACGTTTGTGCGGCGCCGCTTGAGAAAGGCCCTGCACAGTTGTTGTTTCTTCATCCACCATTGTCGGCGATGCACGAGAGTAGGCTACATGGAGCAGGGTGTGTACGCACCAGCCCAAAGGCTGCGCCACCCCGGTTGTTGTTGCCGCCCTCTCCTTCGCTTGCTGGACCACTGGCGACTCCCGACACAATACGCTGCCACTGCCGTCGCCGGTGCCTGCATGTGCACGCCCTCGGAAGGGTTGTTGTGTTGTGATGCCCTGCTACCAGAACGATAAACACCATTGGTTCAGTCCACTACCAAAAGGGAAGCCCTCTACACTCTGATTTTATGTATTTTATTGTTATCTGAATGCCCACTTCCTGTTGAGAATATGAAGAAATAGAATGAAGTATTATCATTTACTATTTTCGTTGAAGCATGGATGATTGACAATTCTCGATTTGATAATGATGTTTTTTGCCTCCTCGATTCATGTCGATACCCAAAGAGTTTCATGATTTTTAGATTTTACTAATTAGCCCTAATGTCTCTGAAGTCAGTGAAAAAACTATCTGTATTATTTGATGATTGGGTCCTGCAAATTTGCTCGTGCTAACCATGAAACTCTTGTCTGGTTATTTTTATGTGAAGATTATGTTTTACTTGATGAAACAACTTGTTGACTGTGATCTTAACCACTTCCTTATCCTTTTAGATTGGTTGATTGCTTAATTATAGTTTTGCCTCGATGAGAATGCTACATGCTTGAATTTGATTAGTGTGATATCTGTAATTGTTGGAATTATGACCATGCTTTAATGAAAACATCGCCTAATCACCTAATACTTGATTGATAATTAATCTGAAGGGATTCTAGCATGATTAGCTGTCAAATCCTTCCGCTGGTTGTTCTGTTTTAGTCCCTGTTGTTGCATGACTACATGATAATGATTAGCATATTTTACAACTTGATTGAATACCCTTCGAACTGCTAATTCTACTAGTTTTAGTTAAATATTATTGATTAAATTGCTCCCAGTTGTACTAAGATGGTTGTGTGCACGCTCCATTTTGTCAAAAGCCTGGAGAAGTATAGAGTTGATTTGGTGGCTGACACTTAATTCTAAATAAGTTGTGGTTGGTCAGACTTATATGAATTTAATCTGCATAGGAATCACATTCTATCCGTTGGAGCGAATTGTTGAATACCCGAGGGGTTGTAACTTATTTGGGCATTTGCTGTTTAATTTTTGCTACAATATCATTCTTTGCTTGACATTATATCTAAAAATACTATTGTTATTTGTTACTGTTCAATGCTCGATTTCACGAGTGTCTTGATCTCTGTTCTTATGAATCTATCCAGATTTAGGACATGGAGCAACTAAGTTTCAAGGAAGCATGGGCGTAGACCCCAACAGTTGAATTTGATTACCAAAATACATTATTCTAATCAAAATCTAACGCTTCAATTCCACTATTCCAGTTAAATGTTGAGGTGAAGACACACCTCTATAGTATGGGGCTATTCCTTGAAAAGTTAGGTAGAATTAAAGCATAGAAGTGCGATCTGAGAAGGCTGCCTCCAGCATCGAGAGTGAACAACTCTTTTCCTCAGTCTTTCCATTTGTCTCTTATCCCCATTGATTAATTTATTGCACAACTCTTTTGCTATTGAGACGTGAGAAGAGATGTCCCAGCTAGACCATAAAACCACACGCTCGAAGAACAATTCAAAAGGCAAAATAAAAGACATGCTTAGGAGAAGTAGAGGTCGACAAGTTCAAAAAGACGAAGAAATCGTTTGGGAGCAAGATCAATATCTGAGTCTACAAATCTTGCCTCGAATCGAACACAACGATCTGCGAATTGCCCCTTGGACGATAAGTTCTCATCCTTTTCACGTTCAGTTCTTGATATCCTACATACCTTACATTAAATTTAACAAATCTAGTCGAATACTTAAAATTACCGCCTTGCAATTGATCTTCTAATTATAGGCATAACTCAAGAGTTAGTGAACTGTACATTGGCTTCTAGAGTAATAGCATCAATTTTATTATGAAATAACTACTTAGGTTCTTTGAGTTCTGCTAATTATGAACATGGATTTTAACTTGATGTATGGTAGAAATTATGCCTAAGGATGTGTTTTGTTGTCTGTATTGTCGCCATTGCCATTATTTAGTTCTCGTATTAGACTTAATTAATTTTGATGCATTGTTATTTTGGGACCTTTGACTGCTCGGCTTGCATTCTTGTAGGAAATTTGAAGGCATGATGCTTTTAAGCCCAATGATTGCGACAAGGCATCACATATAACACCAACAAAATTGAACCCATTGCCTCATTATCTAATCCAGTACCTAAAAAATCTTTGGATGAAGGAGAAACAAGCTAAGAGCTGTCTGACAAGCAAAATTTAAAATGGAGATAATTGCACAGAGTAACTCAAAGACTAGGGGTTGTTCGACAAAAGGCATTTCAAGGAAATAAAATGGTCTCGCGCCTTCTCATTACTTATCTTCAATCTCATTGAATCCACACCATAGTTCAAAAAGTCACACACGAGGCTCGACATATATTGGTACAACTATTTAAAAGTCAAATATTTTCAATTACATATTTAGCTAACTTTCAGGATATATACCGAAGCCACCTTTCGACAAATTAACGCACCGCAAAAATTACCTTATGGTTAAAAATCACTCGAAGCGAAGCCACGGCCTGGGGCTCGAACTTCAAAAGCGTCTCTCCTAAGTTATTCCAAGAAAAAATATTATTGCTCTAACAATTACGAAAGTAGACCCTCACGGGGTTTTAGTCCTCTTCGAATTGCCTATAGATATTCAAAGACCCCGAATACAGAGTTGAAACAACTCACAGGGGCTAACTAGATTGCTAAAGTCCTTACATAAACGCTGTGGTTTCGGGCAAGCAGCTGTGGCACTCGTTGCAACTTTATAGAGTTGCACTAGAAAGAAGGGTCACCCACAGAGGAAATGATCCTTCGAGCCAAGAAGGCGCTATTAAAGCACTTCGAGTTATACCGAACTCTCACCTTTTGAAGAGTTCGAAGAGCCAACATTTGGGAAAAATCAAACTTCGCTTGTGAAAAACAAGAATTAACACGATTAATCGGTTATTTGACTTACCAAGCTCCCCAAAGAGCACCTCGCTAAGCAGAAGAGGCTATTGTTGAGGGTAAAAAATAAGCGGCCCAAATAGAGGTCCAAGTATACGGCCCATACATTATTTTGCAGGAAAGAAGGCCCAAGGAAAAGGAGTCCGAATAGAAGAGCAGTTCGTCTTGACCAGTTCATAAAGCAGCTCGACTAGAAGCAGTTCGATTCAGCTAAAAAGGAGTCCGAATAAGAGAGCAGTCCAATTTAATCAGCTCACACAAGGCAACTTGAAGTAGTTCATGTTGCGTTACTCCTTGACGGTTTCAACTCGGAATTAAATGAAGAAATGTAACGGTGTGAACGTTACAAGTGTTTCGACCATTACGAGTCAAAGAGATTAATGGCCAGCGATTTTAGGACAATAAATAAGCACTCAATAAATGTTTTAATGAGATTTTCTTTTAAATAGGTCATTATTTTGGTAAAAAAGGGGGAACTCTCTTTCCCGGAGAAATATACACCAATTTATTCATTTTTTGTAATTCTTGATTTTCTCGTTTGAACATAAATCTATGGGCTCCATTTTTTCGAACTTCAACATACTCTTTAATGCATATTTTACTTCACAATAGTATATACAAAATTTATTAAATCTTGAACATTGAATTACAATTTTGAAGGCAGATTTATTCTTATTTCTCATCATAAAAAACAAACTTATAAAAGCATTCCTCTTTATATATAACACAATGCAATGAACAATAACACTACGTTTGATGAAGTATTTCACTAATCAATCTTAACCCACTCTCATCTTCATCTCCAATACGGTACTTAAATAACTTTAGAGCCCAAAATTTTTTAAATTAAAATATACAATCCCTCTTTGAATCTCTGGGCTCAAACTGGTTCTCGAACTGCCATCACCATCTAGACTGAAATTTCAAGATCTGAGTTCTTTTAAGTTGCAAAGGGAGAATCAAACGTCCAACCGGCACCTAGTTGGATACTTTTTTATTTGTTTTTCAAAATTTCTATCAACTAATACAACCCTAGAATGCAAGCATGTTAGCCCACTACATAAATGGGGCACAAACTGCAGATAATTTTCTTCAAAATCGCAGCTTCCTAAAGTTGTATACCATGTTAAAGAAAAGATGATAGCGATGAAAAAACCTGTTTGCCAAGCAGCTCAGTACATCCTGCCACAGCACCCTGCAGAACCGCAGTAGCACTTTTTAACCTTGACGTTTCCATTGGAATCTTGAATCTGGCCCAGACTGTAATTGTAGTGATAGGTCAGCTCAGTCAGAGGAGGGATGTTTTCCATCGCAAACAGCATTATGTGGGGCATTCTCCTGTCACAATTATCATAAATCACATTTTGTGCGTGAAGGTTTGGCAAACAGCTGTGGTTTATGAACCTCCCCACGTTCCCATATGTCAATGCATCAATTGTGTAACCACCCTTTTCAACTCCGGCTTCAGGTTGCTCTTCAGGATTGTCGGAGGAATCAATCAAATTCTGCCCCACATCAAACAGATACTCATCATTGCCAATCCTTTCATCGGCTACCTTCTCTTCGAGAAGTTCTCCTGAATACTCACATATGAAGCTCCCTGAAGATATGGAAGTCAGGGCCCTCACACCCCAACCTCGAGATTCGGTCTTGAAGACCTCTAGCTGAATCTTGATGCCACGTTGAGTAACTCTGTTATAGCAGGAAGGGGGGCATTTACAATGTGGACCGCACTCATAAACAAGGGTCTTAGTTTCAACTAAAGCTCCATTGTGGTTATATGGAATGTCTCCTTCATTTCTGGCTGCACATAGGCATTTTTTCGATTTGGAGCATCGCCCGGTGCAGTTGCAACCTTCTGGGGGTTCTGGAGAGTACCAGTCAGGATATATCATCTTTGGAGTGTAGTTGAATGGAGGTGGCTTTTCATCGTCTAGAGTGTTCACTGCTGCAATAGGAATGCGCTCTTTTCCACCAGAAATATCAGCGACACACACTCCTGGGCGGGTTTTGGACTTGCTCGACTTCTTCAACTCTTTCCAAGCAAGCTCAGGCTGACCAGGATTCCTCACCAACTTAAACATAAAAACCTGCTTACCATGAGGCCCTTGTTCTGTCCAATATTTCATCACAGTATATAGGCCATCGTACACATAAGTAGTGACCATCTTAGACTTGGTATCCATAGGATCAACAAATTTTGTCTCCTTCCATCCGCGAACAACACGAACTGGTGTCTTTGCAGCTATACAATTCTTTAGAGCCAAATTCCCCCTTTCCAGCTTTTGATCTTCAGGTTGCTTAGACTTCCCAATGACATTTCCTCCTTGCCCGGAGTATATTAATACATCAGCATTCTCAACATCATCAGAATAAGCCCCAGAAGTAACAATGCTGGTAGCAAGTGGAACATCTTTGACCTTCATACTATCAATACCAGATTGATATGGGTAGTGAATGCCAACGACAGCAAGCTCCACTCTGTACTGAAACTCATCGCCTACTTCAACTCCAGGAAGTGGTCCAACCATTTTAGTTGTATTTACAAGTTTTCCTTTGTTCTTAAGAGCCTGCGCAGCCAATAAATCATGCCTTTTGCCTTTTCTGCCAGATTGCTTTGAACTTCCTTCCATTCCTTGAGCTGGGTAAGCCTCTTCTTGTTGCAAGAGCTTTCTACAGATTGCATGGAACAACTGAAGAACTCCTCTAACTTTGTTGCGGGCATCACCAAGACCAGATCTCGTAGGACCAAAGCGAGGCAGGCATACTTCAAAATCAGTTTCCTTGTTGCTTGCAGATCTTGAAGCAAAATCTTCATCATGATCATTACCTCCAACATCTGGAAGGATCGAAGCATGGGTTCCCTCATCGATATCACTGGAAACATGAACTTTGGTCTTCTTCTTAGATGGCGAACTTGAATATTGCACATTACTTTTTTTAGCAACAGCCTTGGCTTTCCCTCGCCAAGAAAAGTTCTGCTTCCTCTTTTTTCCTCTACTCATCCCTCCACTTGAGTTATTTATTGTTTCTTCTTTCTTAATAGGACTAAAAGGTTCAGCCATCAGATCATGCAGGACCTCACTATCCACATCATCCTTCAAGCCAACAGCATTATGTGAGTTCCACCCTTCATCACTGTGTCCTGGAGAACAAAGAACAATATCCTTTCTGACAGGTTCTACACAATCATCATCACTGCTGGAAACAGCTGCCTTGAACATGGATATAGGAGTGACTTCAAGAATGCACTCGCTGCTGAAGGTTGACTTACCATGTGTTTCATCTCCATCATGTGAATCAGGACTTGCAGTCTTCTTCAAAGATGAACAACCTGATGGATTTGCTTTACGATTACTCTTCAAGGCATCATTTTTTGGTTTCTGTCGTGGAGGCACATTCTGCTGTCTCATTTTTGGGCCATCTGTTCCACCGTTGGGATTTTTTAGAGCAACTTTTGATTTCCTCCATGGGCAATATGGTGCAGCCATCAGTCCATGTACAAGCTCCTTCTTGAAGCCACTCCTAACGGCAGTATCACTGCGCGGAAGTCTATCATTGTCATTTCTATCTCGTGAAAGGACAGCAATCTCTTTCCCAACTGGTTCTCTAGCATCCTCCATGCTGGTATTCACCAATTCTATGTGCATGGTATCTGATGCTGGACTTGATCCAGTTCTCTCAGTGATGCCATGCCGTAAATCTCCGCTGTGTTCTCCAGATTCCATAGCTCCCCCTTCTGCAGTGGTTACTGTTATTTCTTGCAGCAATCCTCTTCCAGCGCCATCATTCAACATTTCACTATTTTCAATTTCAACATGAATATTGTGAAGCCCATTCAGATGTTCTCCAGAAGCCTTTGACCTAGCAGGTTCTGGAGTCAATTCAACATTCCCAGTTCCATTCCTACTATGCTTTCCTGGAGTAGACATTGCTTTTTCTTTTTCAATTGGCAACAGAGCACTTGTACCACAATGTGGAGGGAACCCACGAACAGCAGATACCCTTCTCGGACGGTATTTATCTTTTGGCCTAAAGGAAGTCTCTGGCTGAGTACTGCCACAATATGCACGAACACCAGCATTTAATGGGGACCCACTCACCTCAACACCAGAGTTCTGCGAAGAAGCTAAATAATTATCCGGCTTAAAAACTTCCAACGTTGTCTGACCACCAGATTGATTGAGAGTCTTCATGTCGCCAAGATCCGGTTCTGGCATCACTTCCTGAACTTCATTTATCAGACCATTTATTACTGTTGTTACCACTTTTCCCGTGTATGCGTCCACTGATTCATCTCTCTCTATTTCGATATGATTGTTAACTCCTTCCTGCATGTGGCACACAGCCTCCTCCCGCATCTGAGGTCCAATCGGTCTGAGTTCCACGAATAATTTATTGGATTCAGCTGCTTTCTCCTTGGCCTTGTCCATTGATTTATCCAATGTACCAGTCTTAGGTACATCTGTGACACCATATTCAGTTGCCCAGTGCCCAAAGGTCAAGGAACTTGAAGACCCATCTTCTTCACGTGAATGGCACTCCACCCTGGTCATAGGATCCACCCCAATTTTTATTTCAGAATCATTTCTCGCAGTAAGCGTCGGCATTTTGGAATTTCCAACTGCCTCAGAATCTACCAGGTCATCCATTACAGAAGTTCCAGCACAATTAGCCACCGTGGCATTGGACATTTCGAAATTTGCAACACCAAGGGCATCTTTACACCCAACATTGAGGCCACAACCAGGTGGGAAATTCCGGACAGCAGATACTTTCCTGGGCTTATAATTAGGCATACAGCCATTTTCAGGAGGCCGCTTAGTTGAGACCTCACCAGACAAGCTACCATTTGAAAATGAAACCATCCTCTGTTGTCAACTACTCCTCAGCAATCTCAACAACCCAGCTTTAATCTAGAGTTAAAAAAAAAAAAAAAAAATCAACAATGAAAATAGAATCTAGGCAGACAAAAAAATACCCAAAACCCACCCACACACACAAAAGAGCAATTATTAAATTTGCTAAATGCAAAATTGTAACTTAAGCAATTACAGAACGAAATGCAAAATAAAAATTATAGCATAAAAACATAAAAACAGACATTTGTCACCAGAATCATCACAAAAAAAGAACTGCAAATTGTAACTAAAATCAACGCAGCAAAAAATGTAAAATTGTATCTAAAACAAAATAGTAACTAAATAATCACAACAAACCTGAAGAAACAGAAATATCAAGTATCAATTGCTGCAAACAAATTATCATAAAAAGAAAAACACACATTCCCAACTGCAAATAACTATTGCACAAAAATCATAATGAAGAGATAGAATGAATTACAATGTCAAAATTGTCAACGAGGTATCCTGTAGACATGTCTGTCATTGGGTTTAGCATGCTCCGAAACGGGCTGGTTTCAGATCGACCTGGTTGTGATCTCAACGCCCACCTACATGCCGCAACATAAATGGATCATTGTATATCGATGTAACAAAATGGAAGCTCAATCAAGAATAAAAGAATGCATAAATGTAACAGCTTCGGATGTGAAATGGGGTAAATAATTAATCAAAATAGAGAAGTGTTTGTTACTAACAGATTAACAACAGTAAATCAAAATTATAAGTAAAATTAAAACTAATACCATAACAGCAGAATAAATCAAATTGTAACTAAAACCATCACAATGTGATATATCTCGCAGCAAAAAATGCCCTAGAGTGACCATCAAAACAGAACAACGATGAACCGTAACTAAAACAATGAATAACATATATAGGCAAAACGATACTGCTATCAAGCATCAAATGCAGCCAGCGACCATACGAAAAAAAAAGTTTCAATTTCAAATCCAAAAAGCAAATTTCGCAAAAAATCAGAACGAAGAAACCAAAGGAATCACAGGGGTCGTGTTCCGATCTCAATACCAAGCCAACATGCAGCCTCGCGTAGAGTTGTTCCTCATTGCTGTAATCGAGGCAAATAGGAAATCAAGAATAAAAGACACAATGCATTCAATCAACGGGTTCGGCAGGAAAACAGAAAATTAAAAAGGGGCCAGTTACTAACCGATGGAAATCAATTGAAATTCACAAGTAACGGATTTTCTGGTCGATCTGTCAACAAAAGGCAGCAGATTGAAGGGGGCGAAACGAACGAGATAGAGAAAGGTCCAGGGAGGAAGAAAGCCTGGCCGCGCAACATTTACACTTACATTTATACTTATATTTAATATTTATAGTAGTAATAATATTATACTATTTTATAATCCAAATATATTTTAATTTCGCTGTCTGAAAAATATAATTATGCTGCTTAGGTAGGGTATGTTTCTATTTAATTTAATATAATCTTCATATTAGATAAACATATTACTCAAATCCCTACATTTAGGGGAAAAGGTTTATAGTATACAATTGTTGATTGGAAGAATTTTATATTATAATTAAATTATTCGTCTATTAGAATTTAGAAATAAATTATTATGTATTATTATTTTTATGTTTTTAATTGCTGGGCTCTGTTTTTTTAATGCATTAAATATAATAACATGTTTATTTGTGTTATTCAAAACTGGTACGTGGCAGTGGCACATCTAGAATCATCATTATAGTATATTTAACTACATAGTACTTGCATTTTTTTCAAAGAAATTAAAGAAATATATATATTAATATTCAAAATACCCGCGTCATTTCCATTAGAATCAAGTTTTATTTTGTGGTGACAATCTATAAATCAACTTACTATATTAAGTATTAATATTTCAATAAATAATCAAATTAAGATGCATACCATCCATGTTTATTATGTAATTATGAATAAATGCCTCATTAAAGAATTCAAAAAAATAATGAAGTCTTAAATTGAGCAAATATGTAATGCATTGCAATTTACATAGGCCGCTTAATCCTTTTATATTTTCACCTTTATTTTGCTAACAATTAATTGTAATATATTTAATCGTGTTATGATATTGAAGGTTTTATGTCAATTGTAATTTATTTTAATTATATTAATGATTATCTAATAGTAATTTTCATATTTTTTAGGATTTCATGTTCATATATATATATATATATATATACGGATCATATAATAATAAATAAGTATATTAAAAATAAGAATAAATCACATCTATTAGATTTAATTAAATCAATGACTCAATGCATGTTTTACTACATGGTAAAACATGCATGATGGATAATTTTGTAATATTTTTCTCTCTCCTCTAAAATCATCCTAAATTTTTAAATGACCATAACTTCTTCGGTTTAGATTATTTTTTCATGTATCATATATCAAATTAAAGGTAATTTAATTATCTTTCAAACGAAATCTCTATTGCATATGTTTCGATTTTAAAATCATCGTAAAAAATAAAAATTAGTGATTTTATGCATAATTCTCGTAACAATATACGAATTTTTATATAATGAATGAAGTTGCACAATATAATGCATGAAGTTATATTATATAATGCAGAATATAATAGATAAAATGAAATATGTTTTTTCATGCGAGATGAACAAAAAAATTAAAATTCATTATCTATGCATATTGTAGAAAATATTATGGTTGTTATAAAAGTTGATCATGCATTACTTATTTTAATTATGAATAAATGATAGGAGTAGAAACTCAATGGTATGAATATGTGAGCATGTTGAAATGTCTTGCTAAAGTATAGAAATGTTACTTGTGAATTTGAAGGAGTTTTATGATTTGGTGAATCATAAATGGAACAAGGCAATGTAGAGATTCTTGATTAATAGAAGGGATTGGAATCTTAAATTGAAAATAGTAAGCATATTATGAGCTAGATGGTTGATTATAAAATTGATTCTAGGAAGAGTATGATAGATTTTTATTGAAGGGTGATTTAAATGAATTATGATGTATTGTGATTATGTGGTTTATGAATATGTGTCTTATCCATGTTTTATGATTAATATGTTAAGGAGAACACATTGGGCAAGGTCTTATTTTCGAGCAGCCGCCACACAATCCAAATCCTTAAGATTAAAAGGTGGGCTTTTATTATAAAATAGAAAAGCATAAAAGTATTTTCTTTTCAAAATAAAATCATGAAAATATTTTTGTTTTAAAATGATTGTTATGTCAAAGTGGTTTTGTGGATCATATTTGTACCTCTGAAGCTAGAAGAACTTGGCCAGAGAGAAGGGAGACGTCAGTAAAATTAACCAAGGTTAAAATCCTTGCGCGATTTTTGACTGATTGCGAGCACAATAAGGTCTTTGCTCTTGCGCCGCAGTACCATGAGATAAAAACTCTGGTATGTCACGCTGGTGGTTCGTCGCCCCTGTCTGTTAAATTGTGGAGTTGATCAACCGCGGGTTGACACTCATGGGTGATAAGGTGGGAAAAGTCGATCGGATTTCGATGGGCATTCTGGGATCAGTGCACTATGATGACAGTGGGTTGAGTGGAGTCTGCCATTCCCAGCTGTACATTGTGACTTGGAAGTAGGCCTGCTTCCAAGTCACACATTTAAAAATGATATGATCACACGTTAAATATTTAATCCTGCAGGATATATGAAACTGTTTTATAAGCATGAGAGGATTTCTAAAGTAAAATCTCACGTCTTATTAATTAATTGGCATAACAATTTATATTTGTATTATTTCGGGGATGTGTTCACTGGGTACACGGTGTACTCAGCCTCTGCATGTTATTTCTAAAATATGTAGGTTAAAGCACCTGTAGGTTAAAGCCGGAGCAGTGGAGGAGGCAGCAGGAATGTGTGAGCAGTCCAATAAGAGCTAGATGCTGAGATATGTATCCTCATATACATATCTCCACTACACAACTCTTCGCTGCAATGAACCTCTGAAAAACTTAATCTTCCCCATGTTTGGTAAACTTTTCTTTGTACTAGCACATCGTGTGAACTTGAATCCTATTACTGCTCAATGAATGACAGTTTCCGCCTAATTTTGTCCACAATAATATTATTTGGTTAGAAAACCTCGAGAATTAACCGTCGCGCTCTCATATGCCGGGGAAGCTAAATGGGGGAGTGACAGAGTGGTATCAGAGCTGTGTTTATTTGCTTTGTATACAAGATTTCCTTTGATTTGGAAATCTAAAATTCACAACTTAAAATACGAGAACCCAAGCTCCACATTTTGCTCCCTCTTGGACAGCTTTGTGCAGTAAGTATATAAAAAGTTTAATGTAGTTATTTATCAAAGTGATTGAAATTGTGATTATGTGATTTCTTATTTTAATTATTTATGTTGATTGTTGATGATGAAATTGATTGAGATGGTGTAGCGATGGAAGTTTGGCTCTCGCTAGGATGATTGTGATGATGTTGATGGTTGGAATTGTTGAGCGGTGGAGTGAAACTCCCGCATTTGGATGAAATGAATGTGATTGGTTGATGATTGGTGGGATTGGTATGATTGAATTATCCTAGATTGATTAATCTGAGTTATGTGAATCAATGTGTATGTAAGATTGATTTGTTAATCTTATTTTGAGTAGTGATTATGATCATGGTGACTGATTAGTTGAATTATTACGTGGTTTATATTTGAAATTTCATGGTTTGTGTTATTCTTGAATTTGAGTATGGTTGTGAACAATAGTCCTTTGAGACTAGCAAAAGGTAAGCCAAGTAAGCAGTTGTCTGTGTTATGTGAATTTATGATTACTAAGTCAGGTAAGTAGTGAACCAGACGGTAGAGACCGCTGACTACTACCATAGTGCATCGGAGATATCAGTGTCGCTAAGCATTGAACTTAAATGTGGAATCTGGGGATCGTGTACCGCCGGGATGACCCGACAAAGTCACGAGGAGTGAGAGAGAGTGGAAAGGATTGGGGTCATTCATCATATTGTGTATATTGATTTTAGATTGATACTGACCGTTTATATTGTTGTGGCAGATGGATCCCTATCAGGACTACTTGGTTCAGAGGTTTAGGAGTTACGTCAGATATCCCCATCATGACCTAGTTGAGTTCCTAGCTCATTACAGGTTTGAGTGGGAGATGGTGAGTGTTAAAGGGTTGTCAGGCTATGAGGCGATGCAGAGATTGATTGGATTGTTGCCAGATCACTGGAGTGTAGGGTTTTCCCGTGAACCAAATCACCAAAACCAAACTGAACCGGATCAATTTATGGATATTGTGCACAATTAAATAAACAATAAACCCTAGCATGCTCTTATGAATTTAATTACCAGATTTGTGGATTGAGGGATTACCGTAATTCTGTCGAGTCTGATCCGATCTTTTGCGTTTGAATTTCCAACTTTAATTCAACCACGCAATTCAATTTTATCGGCGGAAACAGAAATTAGAACTCTAATTTCTAGATAAATTCGAAAATAAAGAAAGAAAAGAAAATAGAATTCTGTTCTCCAGATCAGGTCTTCAAATCTGTATCCCAATGCTGTTCGGATCTACTACTGGTGAGGACTCCGTAGATCTGTGGCTTGAGCAGGACCAGAATCGAAATTCTCCTCCCTTTGATACAGGATCGGCGCCTCTCTCTCTCTCTCTCTCTCCTAGGTTTAGGGTTTTTCAGTTGTGTTGCAACTTATGAGAGAGAGCTGTCTATTTATAGACCTAGGGTTGTAAACCCTAATGGGCTTCTGGGCTCAATTCAGCATATTTATTTGGGCAGACCTGGGACCTAATGCAAATAATAAAGTGGGCTTATAAATTAATTAATTCTCATGTCCACAACCCAGGACACAATTAATTAATTAATATTAATTCTTTTTCACCACAGAATTAATACTGACCTACCCCTTTATTACCACGTTATGAGAACGGGTTGCATTAATTGAGAATCCCCATATTTAAGGTTACCGGACATCCATTAATTAATCGGAGCCTCTGACAAGCTCTAACTATAATTAATTAATATCTTATTATTCCTGAGTAGTACCACTCAATCCTTATCACTCGTGCCTGAACTTAATCAGCCTGCAGGACTTTGGCACGATGAATGTTATTGAGCTCCTCAGGGAATGTCCCCATCCTATTACTCGGATATGGTTACCTAAACCCAGTCTCAGGCGGTACTACACGAACTGCTGTTACCCAAGATGCGGATATACGAGCACGTTACTTAGGCTCTCCACCATGGCAAGTCAAAGCAACAGTCAATTCGTGCAAACCCCTGAACCTTCGTTAGGGTTTGTACTCAATCAATATAACGAGATCTTGTATTCACTGATGTCAGACAGACGGATACATCTCATTGCGGTCCATCAATACGCCACCCCTGCGTACAAGCATGTCAAGTAACCAAGACAGACTACTTATTCCGACAATGCCGCAGCCATCCGGACAGACGTATCCTCATACCCTGTCTCGGCTGTGATCAGGTTTATGTCTCACTAGGTCAAGTGATCATACTGTCTTCTGCGATCTACAACACGCCGTATGATCGTCCCTATCGGTGAGACAAGAGGATACCATTGTTCATACATGTAAGATTGTTAACAGATAGGAGAAATAAACCGTTGTATACTCATTATAATAAATGCTTTCAATATACAAAACTTTCTGTCTATGTGTTTGCTTGCCCTGTGAGACCGCGGTCAGTGGTCGGCATCCACCTCAGACCCAGCTCACGAATATGTCTTTTGTAAACTTTCTGCGGCAAGATCTTTGTAAATGGATCAGCAAGATTGTCAGCAGTGTCAATCTTCTTAATTCGCACATCACACATCGATACGATTTCTCGTATGATATGGTACTTTCTCTCTATGTGTTTGCTTGCCCTGTGAGACCGCGGTTCCTTTGAGTTTGCCACTGCACCAGAGTTATCACAATAAATTGTGATGCTCCTCGGCAAACTCGGGATCACGCCCAACTCTAAAAGGTAGTTCCTGAGCCATACCCCCTCTTTCGAGGCGTTGGAGGCGGCGACATATTCCGCCTCCATAGTGGAGTCAGCAATGCATTTCTGCTTTGAGCTCCTCCAAGATACAGCTCCACCTCCCAGGGTAAACACATATCCTGAGGTCGATTTCTTCTCATCCTGGTCCCCTTGGAAATTCGAGTCTGTATAACCCACAGGGCACAAATCCTCACTTTGATAAACTAGGCAGAAATTCCCAGTTCTTTTCAAATACTTGAGGATGTGCTTTACAGCAGTCCAGTGCGCCTGTCCAGGGTTAGACTGATATCTCGCTACCATGCCAACGGCATAACAGATATCTGGCCTGGTACACAGCATCGCATACATGAGGCTACCCACAGCCGAAGCATATGGTACAACACTCATCTCATCTTTCTCCCGCTGTGTCTGAGGACACTGCCCACTAGAAAGATGAACGCCATGTCTGAAAGGTAGCAACCCTTTCTTGGCGAGTTGCTTGCTGAACCGGGCAATCACAGTATCCACATAGGATGCCTGGGATAAGCTCAACATTCTTCTCTTACGATTTCGTAAGACCTTAATCCCAAGAATGTAGCCAGCTTCTCCCAGATCCTTCATTTGGAACTGTTCGGATAACCAAGCCATGATTTCCGACATCACTCCCTCGTTGTTTCCAAATAGGAGTATGTCATCAACGTATAGTGCAAGGAAGACCACGCTCCCACTGACACAAAGTCGGCAGACACAACTTTCATTTTCCAACTGTGCAAATCCATAGGATTTAATCACATCGTTGAAACGTAAGTTCCATGACCTTGAAGCTTGCTTAAGTCCATACAAGGACTTCCTAAGCTTCCAGACAAGATGTTCTTCGCCCTTGCTTATTTAACCTTCGGGTTGCTGCATATAGATGTCCCTACCTTCTTCAAGGTAACCGTTTAGAAAAGCGATTTTGACATCCATCTGCCAGATCTCGAGGTCCATATGCGCAGCTATGGCAAGGAATATTCGAATGGATTTGAGCATGGCTACGGGTGAAAAGGTTTCCTCATAGTCAATGCCCTCTTTCTGACTATAACCCTTTGCCACCAGCCTGGCTTTAAAAGCCGTGATCTTTCCATCCGCCCCTTTCTTTCTCTTGTATACCCATTTGCACCCTATGGCCCTAAAGCCATCCGGCAAATCAGTTTTCTGGTATACATCCATAGCAGTTATGGATTCAATTTCAGAATCTATGGCGATACGCCATTTGGCAACATCCTTGTCCTGCACTGCCTCTTCGTAAGTCAGTGGGTCAGAGTCCTCATGTCCGTCTTCCGGGCTCAAGTCCGAAGACTCACCCACGAACATGTACCTTTCTGGCTGGAAAATAAATCTCCCACTACGACGAGGCATCGGTGCCGTGTCAGTAGTAGGTGCAGTAACTTGTGGTCCTGCACCTTGCACTGAAGAACGTGTCTGTGGTGATGTACCTCTCACAGGTGCACCCACATCTACACGTTCCCCTTCCCTTGGAATTTCATTCTCGATCTCAATTTCTTGAAGAACAATATCACTCCTTGACTTGTGATTACTCACATACTCGTCCTCCAAGAATCTAGCGTTGGTGCTAACAACGACTCTTTGACTCTCAGGACAGTAAAAGTAACCACCTTTCGTTTGCCTGGGATACCCTATGAACATCATTACTTTTGACCTGCTTTCTAACTTATCAGGTTCCTTCGACAGTACGTGTGCCGGACAACCCCATACTCTAAACTTGCACAAACTAGGTTTGAAACCAAGGAAGAGCTCAGAAGGCGTCTTAGGAACTGATTTAGAAGGCACCACATTAAGCACGTAAGCTGCTGTTTCCAATGCGTAGCCCCAAAACGAAATTGGTAAGTTTGCATAACTCATCATTGATCTTACCATCTCTAGAAGAGTCCTATTTCTTCTTTCAGCTACACCATTTTGCTGGGGAGTACCCGATGCAGTCCACTGGGATGTAATCCCGTTTTCTGACAAATATTGCAGGAACTCATTACCGAAGTATTCGCCACCACGGTCAGATCGCAGCGACTTGATAGTTTTCCCGACCTTCTTTTCTACTTCAGCCTTGAACTCTTTGAATTTCTCAAAGCATTCAGACTTGTAGCGAAGCAGGTCAACATATCCGTACCTTGAGTAATCGTCAATGAAAGTGACGAAGTACTCGTACCCTCCACGAGCCTGCGTGGACATCGGTCCACATAAGTTAGAATGGATCAATTCCAACACTTCCTCTGCTCGATACTGACTAGCCTTGAAAGGCCTAGTTGACATCTTGCCCTCGATGCAGGATTCGCAGACTTGATAAGGTACAGCTCGGACTAAGTCCAATGTACCGTCATCTGCAAGTCTCTGAATCCGCTTCAAGCTGATGTGACCCAGTCTCAAGTGCCAGAGATATGTTAGATCCTCATCAGAAGAAGTAAATTTTCTCTTTCTAGGATTCTCAATTATGGATGAATTACATGCAATACTTGCGGAAGACTTATGATTACAGTTAACAACATAGAGAGAATTATTCAGCATCCCACGACAAATAACACCGTTATTACCAATGATAGAAACACCACTATAAAAAATAATTGAATATCCATCAACATAAAGTTTGGAAACTAAAATAAGGTTTCGCCGAAAATCCGGCACGTACAAAACATCTCTCAAATTTAAAACAGAATCATCAAAGTACAAGGTGAAATCTCCAATGGCAGCTGAACTCACTTATGTTGCGTTCCCCATTGAGATGGTAACCTCGTCATTCTTCAGCACCCTCCTCGGTGTGAACCCCTACAAAATGTAACAAACATGATCAGTAGCTCCAGTATCCACTACCCACGAATGAGTAGAAACCGATGCTAAACATGTTTTCGTTACAAATGCAAATGACGTACCTTGTCCCTTAGCATTCGGACAATCCACCTTTCCGCATCCAGCACACTCGTTCTTCTTTCGAGTGACCTTGATTCTCTTCCCCTTCCAAGACTTGCTATCACTGCCTGTTTTCCTGAACTTGCTCTCAGCACCATCGTCTCCAACCTTAGAGGTTGTCGAACCAGTAGTAACATACTCTCCCTTTGCAGCAGCAATCACCTTAAAGTCATGATAGGATTCCGAAAGAGAATTCAGGATAATATCAATCTCGCCTTGCGCACTGATTACCACCCCGCACAGTAAACTATCTCATGAGATCAATCATAGACATCATGTGCGTTGTCACTGAACTATCCTCAACCATCTTCTTGCACACAAGATTGTGCACAAGCTTACACTTAATAGTTCAATCCACTTTGCCATAGGCTGTCGAGAGTTCCTTCCAGAGCTCTCCAGCCCTTTCGAGATACTCATACTTATGCCTTAATTCTCTAGAAAGGGAACCCGTGATGAGCCAGAAGGCAAACTCATCAGCATCCTCCCATCTTTCATAGAATTCAAGCTGAAGCTCGCATACTCCTCTTTGAGAGCGCAACAGTGGATCCATGTAAAGAACATGTGCTTGATTTTTCAGATAAAGGATGTGTTTGACGCAAAAACTCCATTTAGGAAAGTTTGGACCAGTTAGAGGATTGAGAGCAAGTAAATGATCGACAGTAGACATAGACATATCTGAAACAATAAAGAATCATAAATAAGAACATACATGTAGAACTTCGAAAACAAATGCATTGAAAACCTTTTAATAAATCAAATACAAATATTTTCCACTAATTTCCCAAGAGTTCCTACCGCAAGCTACACTCGTAGACGTTTACGATGTCACCCTCAACCAGAACTGCGGGTTTTAAGCCCCAATCCATTTAATTTCACTACCATGTCAGGAAGCTTTTGACACTAGAAATTAATAATTAGTGAAATCCTTAGACCAAGACATCTCTCAAGAACAGGGATGCAATTCTTGCATTATATTCTAAGATGCTTCTAAGCAATTAACCACAAATTTAACTCCGGCCAAAAGAGACAGTTTAGCATGGCACGCAACCATACCGCACAGCCCTTAAAGCTTCTGTTATCTATAATTTAAATCAATCCTAGAATACTTGTGAAAGAGATCTACGCAAGCTACACTCGTAGACGTTTACGCAAAGCCCTCCCACTATTCACATGATTTAAATTGTTTGTCTAAAAATCCCAACAACCGTACCTATGCACCTCTAGGAACTAGCAAGCTACACTCGTAGACATTTACTAGAACGAGAGATATACTTACAGCCTAGGACCGCTTTGTGGAGGTCTATTGATTTTAATTAAAAAATCTACTTAGTATTTTTCTTTTTAAAGGTTTCTTTATGCGCACACATAATTTCTTTGTCATTATATTTCCCAAATTTTTGCATGTAATAATACAAGACCAAAAATTCCCAAAATATAATCCAACAAGAAATTAATCATATAAGCATGCTTGGAAAGCTGTAAATAATAAAATCGATAAATCATGCTTTTCCTATTATCTACACATGCTTAATTGCGCACATAATAAATCACATATCATACGAGGACAATTAAGACAAACAAAAATTCCTCGTGGCCCCACAAAATAGAAAAATAAATCCTATCTATTACAATTTGAATTTGAATCTAATTTGGATAATTCCAAATCTTTTCAAATCTTCAAGGGCCTCCAAATCTTGATTCACCAAATCTTTTGGGATTTAGGCCTTTGTGATCTGATGATTTGCCCTAACCCTAATGCAAACCCTAGGGTTTACACAGGATTGCACAAACCACCAAAACACGAGCCACCGCCGCAGGGACAGCAGCAGCCGATGACAGCCGCCGCCGCCGCCGACTGCCACCGCAGCGTGCGCACAGCGCTGCGCACGCTCACGCGCGCGCCTCGCGTGTGCAGGCCCCCGGCGCTGCTGCAGTCCGCACACCGCCCGGCTGCCCGCGACGCGCGCTGCCGCTGTGCGCGGCCCTGCGCTGCCGCCGCCCGCGACCGCACGCGCGCGGCCACCTGCCGCCACCGTGCGTCGCCCTTCGCCGGCTCCGTCTTCGTTCTCCGTCCTCGACCCGTCCAATTACATAAATTGAAAAATTACAGAAAATCTATTCTATTACAAATTTTCAAATCTACACTAGTCACGGATTTTCTCGTGATTTTACAAAATTAATTCAGCCCTACACTGATAAACAACCGCGGGCGTAATCACACGGGTTGCCATGAGGAACAAAAACCAACATCCACAAAACGATAAATTCATACATGCATATCGAATTTAATTATACACAAAAGAGCCATAAATCAAGAAACTGGCTCTGATACCAATTGTAGAGTTTTTCCGTGAACCGAATCACCAAAACCAAACTAAACCGAATCGATTTATGGATATTGTGCACAATTAAATAAACAATAAACCCTAGCATGCTCTTATGAATTTAATTACCAGATTTGTGGGTTGAGGGATTACCGTAATTCCGTCGAGTCTGATCCGATCTTTTGCGTTTGAATTTCCAACTTTAATTCAACCACGCAATTCGATTTTATCTGCAGAAACAGAAATTAGAACTTTAATTTCAAGATAAATTTGAAAATAAAGAAAGAAAACAAAATAGAATTCTGTTCTCCAAATCAGGTCTTCAGATCTGTATCCTAATGCTGTTCAGATCTACCACTGGTGAGGACTTCGTAGATCTGTGGCTTGAGCAGGATCAGAATCGAAATTCTCCTCCCTTTCATACAAGATCGGTGCCTCTCGCTCTCTCTCTCTCCCAGGCTTAGGGTTTTTCAGTTGTGTTGCAACTTATGAGAGAGAGCTGTCTATTTATAGACCTAGGGTTGTAAACCCTAATGGGCTCTTGGGCTCAATTCAGCATATTTATTTGGGCCAGACCTGGGACATAATGCAAATAATAAAGTGGGCCTATAAATTAATTAATTCCCATGTCCACAACCTAGGACACAATTAATTAATTAATATTAATTCTTTTTCACCACAGAATTAATACTGACCTACCCCTTTATTACCACGTTATGAGAACGAGCTTCATTAATTGAGAATCCCCATATTTAAGGTTACCGGACATCCATTAATTAATCGGAGCCTCTGACAAGCTCTAACTACAATTAATTAATATCTTATTATTCCTGAGTAGTACCACTCAATCCTTATCACTCATGCCTGAACTTAATCAGCCTGCAGGACTTTGGCACGATGAATGTTATTGAGCTCCTCAGGAAATGTCCCCATCCTATTACTCGGATGTGGTTACCTAAACCCAGTCTCAGGCGGTACTATACAAACTGCTGTTACCCAAGATGCGGATATACGAGCACATTACTTAGGCTCTCCACCATGGCAAGTCAAAGCAACAGTCAATCCGTGCAAACCCCTGAACCTTCGTTAGGGTTTGGACTCAATCAATATAACGAGATCTTGTATTCGCTGATGTCAGACAGACGAATACATCTCACTGCGGTCCATCAATACGCCACCCCTGCGTACCAGCATGTCAAGTAACTAAGATAGACTACTTATTTCGACAATGCCGCAGCCATCCGGACAGGCGTATCCTCATACACTGTCTTGGCTGTGATCAGGTTTATGTCTCACTAGGTCAAGTGATCATACTGTCTTCTGCGATCTACAACACGCCGTATGATCATCCCTATCGGTGAGACAAGAGGATACCATTGTTCATACATGTAAGATTGTTAACAGATAGGAGAAAAAAACTGTTGTATACTCATTATAATAAATGATTTCAGTATACAAAACCCATCATGGAGGCTATGGGCTAGAGAGGAGGCTGGACTGCACACTTATCGACATTGGCATACATTTGAACCTGTGGGATTTTTCCCAGATTTTGTTGGATGTTTCATTCATAAGGCTGTGTCACCAGGGTATCCACCGAGTGGACCATTTGAGCATGTCACTAATTATCCTGTGTTGCCAGTACCAGACCATGTCAGGCATGCTTCTGTTTTGATTCCACCAGTACCACCTTTCTTCGCAGGGTTTGGATAGGCTTACGAGCCCATTCAACCGATAGTACATGTCACCTCTGTAGCTATTCAGGTATCATCACCGGTGTATGAGGTTGAGTCGCCTGTCTTTCATGTGGAGTCGCCAGTTTTTCATGTAGCTCCGTCGGTGTTCCATGTGGCTTCACCTAGAGTGCATGTGGAGCAACCTATTGTTTCTGATGACGAGCCAGTGTTATCTATGTGGTAGGCACCGCCACCAGTTGAGCCTATTGACCAGGTGATGGGAAGACTGAGAGTACCCCATATTAGAGGGCAGATGGAGATAGGGCGTCAGACGATTCAAATTCCGAGTGATGTGGAGGATGATTACAGGATGGATGTGGAGGCAGATGATGAGGACTTTGAGGGGGATGACGCTGACATTGGAGATGGTAGTGAGGGTAATTACAGTATGGAGTTTGAGCGTGAGGAGTTAGTTTCTTCTGATGAGTCAGGTAATGATGAGGATGATCATATGGTGGTGGATGATGATGACGAGGAGGAGGAGGACCCCTCCGAGGGTGAGAGTCCTGAGGTGTCTGGAGGAGATGAGTGATCTCCTGTTGATATGTTGTTCTGACTATTTTGTATATAGTATTGATGCATATATATGTTTCTACTGATAGTTTGGTTTGATCAAAGGATGTGTGGAGCACCTTGATCAGTGGTTACGATCGGATAGTTATTTTGGCAATGGAGGGTAGATCCATTTTGCAGTTCAGATCTCTTCTTGGTTTTATACTAGGGTAATATTAGTCCGGGGTGGCTAGTGTCACGATAGTATCAGATCCCTTTTTACATATTTCACCTTAGAACCTATTTAGGTCAAGTGTAGGTACCATGTGTAACCTTTCTTTTGATGATTATATGAAGCGGATTATATATATATGATAAATATGATTATCTTATTTATGTTTTATGTTTATTGTAATGACTGAGTTATGTGTTCGTGATATTGGTAATGATGAGATAAATAGTTTACATACACAGCGTAATCGTATTAGAATTGTTTAGAATTTGGATTTGATTGTTGGACTATTTCAGAATGTCGGTTAATGAAGGAGGAGTTAAAGAAAGAGGACGAGGTAGGGGACGTGGAATATGAGATACTGATACATGATGCTATGGACGATGAGGGAAGTGCATCTGTACATGGAGCGGGGAATGAACCTAGGGGAATGCAAGCATCGCCCCCTCAAAACTTTCATTTGATTGAAGTATTAAGGAAGCAGCATCCACCTGCTTTCAGTGGTGAAGGAGATCCCACTGAAACTGAAAACTGTGTACATGCTTTAGAAAAGATATTTAGGCACATGAGATGTAGCGAAGCAGACAAGATTGATTGCATGACATATCAACTAGTGGGTAAGGCTGACAGGTGGTGGGAAACTTATGTGAAATCTATGACACCTGCTCAGTATGGGGAATTTACTTGGGATCAGTTCAAGGAGATACTATATGAGAAGTATATATCTAAGCAGTATCGCCAAGAGAAAGAGATGGAATTTTACATGCTTAGGCAGGGTGATAAAATGACTGTGAGTGAGCATGATAAGATGTTTTGTGATTTATCACAGTATGCTGTGAACTTGGTTGATACACCTGTGAAAATGGCAGAGAAGTTTCGGTTCAGATTACGCACTGATATTCGAGCCCACTTGTCCATTAACAAGGGATTGACTTATCAGGAATATCTGAGTATGACCTTGGATGTAGAAGTTGTCTTAACCAAGGATAAGTTACCGACTCTAAATATTGGAGAGTCTAGTCAACAAGTCAACACTCGGAAAAGAAAGTTTGATGAAGTTCAGCGCTCAAATTATCAAGGGTTTAACAATCAAAGGAGGCAGGAGAATAGAGGAAACCAGTATCCTCCAAGGAGAAACTTTCAGGCACCAAACCGAGGTAATGTGGCGTCAACAAACTATGGAGGTGGATTTAGGGGACCTATAATACCGGAGTATTATAGGTGCGGAAAAAGACGTATTGGAATGTGTCTGGGACAGGGAGTAACCTGTTTTAAATGTGGTGGTCAGGGGCATATGTATAGACAATGCCCAAATCAACAACAAGAGGTTGTCAACAGGCAAAATGCTCAAAGGCCTAATAATCAGCTAAGGGCGATTAGAGGAGAACCTCAACCTTGATTTGGAGCACCAAGGAATCAGAGAGGGAGAGGTCAGCATCGCCAGACACCACATCAAAATCCTAGAGGAGATCGCCAGCAGCAGCAAGGTCCGCTGCAAGGAGGAGCTAGAGCTTATGCTCTCAATCAGGACAGAAATGAAGGAAACTTAGCAGGTATGGGAATTATCAATAACGTACCTGTTATGGTTTTATTTGTTACTGGTGCATCTCATTCCTTCATTGCTCATGCATGCGTAGAAAATTTGAGTCTTGAGGTATAGTAGAGGGTGATAAAAGTTTGAAAGTAGCTATACATTCAGGAGAAGTTATTATAACCACGCATGTATGTTTAAATCTGAAGATTTTGTTGAATGCTCATTAAGTGGTGGTGAGTAATTTGAATGTGATGGAGATGAACGATGTTGATGTGATCTTAGGAATGGATTGGTTAACAAAGAATTGAGTTACCATTCTATGTGATGAAAGAAAGGTTATTATACCATCACAAGAAGAAAAACAAATATATATGTATGGTTTTTGTAAGGGACAGAGAGTGCCGGTAATAACAGCACTTCAAGCTAGCAAGTTGTTACGAAACCATGAAAACCAAGCATACTTGGTATATGTGGAAGGTAAACCTAATCAAGAAGTAATGGTGAAAGACGTGCCAGTGGTGAATGAGTTTGAGGATGTATTTCCGGATAAACTCCCAGGATTTTCACCTAATAGACAAGTTGAGTTTGTCATAGACTTAGAACCGGGGTCAACTCCTATTTCTAAAGCACCATATTGAATGGCACCTAAGGAACTGTAGGAATTGAAGGTGCAGTTACAAGAGCTGTTGGATATTGATTTTGTCCGACCTAGTGTTTCACCATGGGAGCCCCAGTGTTATTTGTGAAGAAGAAGGATGGGTCGATGAGGATGTGTATTGACTATCGAGAATCAAACAAGTTAACATTGAAGAATCGGTATCCTTTACCGAGAATAGATGACTTGTTTGATCAGCTCAGGGGAGCTAGTGTATTCTCTAAAATTGATCTTCGATCAGGGTATCATCAGCTGAAGATTTGAAAGAAGGATATTTTGAAAACGGCTTTTAGATCAAGGTATGTACATTATGAGTTCGTAGTAATGCCGTTTGGAGTCACGAATGCTCCCGTAGTATTCATGGACTTAATGAATAGAGTATTCTATTGATCACTGTAATTTCTACAGATTAATTATAGAAATAGTGGCAAATAAATTTGTAAACCCTAAGGTTATCGATCCAGGGGAATGAAGCAACGAAAAATCCTAAATACTAAATCAGACGTTCTTAAAATACTGGTTAGGAAAAGCAATTAAAAAGTTTTGTTGTTTTGAAAATCGCAGTATTTGCTAATGAAAATTAAACAGGAAATTGAAAAGCTTTTGAAGTCAAATAAGAGAAGCACAGATTCCAGGGATATCTACCTATCAAGTATGACATGTATGAATGAATCGATTAATTCCCAATTTTAATTCCTCTTCGTAGTGAAACATCAGAAAA
>JAPKLW010001249.1:101412-123875 GCA_026898455.1 Plectranthus barbatus
CAGATTGTATTGTGAAAATCTCTTTCGATTGAAAACTATCACAGTTACGTCTCAAGTAATCAACTAGATAATCCTAAGATGTGGCCAACAAATCAAGATTATGAATAAGCACAGATTTCACAAACTACGAAGGGAAGGGGAAAATAATTCAATTAATCACAACAAGCATACATTGATAGTTCGAAACCCTAGAATCTGAGAAAGGATTTAGTTACATATATTCACGGTAATATTCATCATGGAAAAATAAAACCTGAATTGCATAAAAACTGGAATCCGGAAATCTTCCCGCAGGAACTTGTCTTCAAACATAAAACTCTAAAAACTCTTGGAACCTCTCAAAATCTGAAATCTAGAATGAAGCATTCTTAAAAATCAAAATTACAAGGATATATATAGAGGTGGAGGTGTATCATATCAAATCTAGGGCTAGATATGCATTAATCTCCAAATCAGATCCGAATTAGGTTTCCCGCATGCGCGTCGACCGTGGCAATCTGGCATCGATCGCTGGGCCTGGAACCTCTTCGTCGATCGACGAACATTGGCAGCGATCGACGCGGCCTTTGCTTCCGTCGATCTGCCTTTTCCCTTCGTCGAGCGATGTGCCTTCTTTGCCCCTTCTGCGCGGTCTCACGGTTTTGGCCATAACTTTCTCTTCCGAACTCCGATTGTCCCGATTCCAGTTGCGTTGGAGAGCTAACTCAAAGAATCATCCATTGACATGCACCAATAGCTCGAATTCCTCTTGTGGAAGAACTCTTCATTGCTACTCTTACACGTCACTGCTTTCGGAACGGTTTTCTCGTGAGTTTAGGCCTAAAAACCTGCATAAACATCAAAACACACCTAAAACCACCTAATATTGACATCATGCATAAAATATATATATAAACTCAATAAAACTACATAAAATAATATAAAAATAATATTGATAAGTGAGTGAAATAACGAGCTTATCATCTATACATACCTATATAATTTTATTCTAATATTCATTGATGATATTCTCATTTATTCCAAAAGTGAGAAGGAGCATGAAGAACACCTCAAGATTGTTCTGTAGACCTTAAGAAATGAAAAGTTATATGCCAAATTTAGCAAGTGTGAATTTTGGCTGGGAGAAGTAACTTTCTTAGGTCATATTGTGTCAGCTGAGGGAATCAAGGTAGATCCAGCCAAGATAGAGGCAGTTATAGAATGGAAAGCACCAATGACGCCTAATGAAATTAGAAGTTTTCTTGGGTTAGCTGGGTACTATAGAAGATTCATTGAAGGGTTTTCTAAGATTGTGAAACCCATGACACAATTACTTCAAAAGGGAGTGAAGTATGAGTGTAAGGAGAGCTTTCAGAACTTAAAACAATTGTTAACAACAACACCAGTGCTAGCTATTCCAGAAGCTGACAAGGAATATGAAGTTTATACTGATGCTTCAAAGAATGGTTTAGGTTGTGTATTGATGCTGGACGGCAAGGTTATTGCATACGCATCACGATAGCTGAGACCTCATGAGTTGAACTACCCTACCCATGATTTGGAATTAGCAGCAGTGATTCATGCATTGAAAATATGGAGACACCATTTGTACGGAGTCAAATGTGCTATCTTTACAGATCATAAAAGCTTAAAGTATTTATTTGAGCAAAAGAATCTCAATATGAGGCAGAGGAGATGGTTAGAGCCAGTAAATGATTATGATTTGACAATAAGCTATCATCCTGGAAAAGCCAACTCTGTAGCAGATGCTTTAAGTAGAAAAAGTGCAGCAAAGTTAGGTTCACTTCTCATAAATGAAAGTGAACTGATTAAAGACTTTGAAAGGTTACAATTAGAAGTAGTATTACCATCTGAATCACATGATGGTATGCTAGCTACTATGACTGTCGTGTCTGACTTGAGGCAAAGGATAATTGAAGCCCATAGAGCAAATGCGTAAATGGAGAATATACGACAAAAGATCCGAATAGGAAAGACGGAAGAGTACAAGGAGGCATTTGATAATGCCCTAGTATTTCAAGGAAGAATTTGTGTACCAAATCAAGTGGAACTAAGGAACGAAATCATGAGTGAAGCTCATGATACACCTTATACTGCTCATCCGGAAGTACAAAGATGAACCAGGATCTAAAAACAAATTTTGGTGGGATGGAATGAAGAATGGTATTGCAAGTTATGTTGAATGATGTTTAGCGTGTCAGAAGGTGAAGGCGCTACATCAACGACCTTATGGTATGTTACAGCCGTTAGAAGTTCCTGAATGGAAAAGGGAACACATAACGATGGATTTTGTAACGGGTTTACCGAGGTCGCAAAAAGGAAATACTGTAATATGGGTTATAGTGGATTGTTTGACCAAATGTGCCCATTTCTTGCCAATACGAGTAACATATGGTTCAGATAAATTTGCTCAGATATATATAAAAGAAATTATATGATTACATAGAGTACCTGTATCAATTACCTTTGATCGTGATTCGAAGTTCACATCCAGATTCTGGATGAGTCTACAGAAAGAGTTGGGTACACGACTGAATTTTAGTATAGCATTTCATCCACAGACAGATGGACAGTCTGAGCGGACCATTCAAACATTAGAAGATATGTTAAGAAATGTTGTGTTAGACCATAAGGGTCATTGGGAACCGATATTGCCTTTGATTGAGTTTGCTTATAATAACAACTATCAGACAACGATCGGAATGGCACCATATGAAGCCTTGTATGGTAGAAAGTGTAGATCTCCACTATACTGGGATGAAATAGGAGAGAAGAGAATACTTGGACCAGAAGCGGTCAATGAGATGGTGGAAATTGTCCGCCAGGTTCGAGAAAGAATGAAGGAAGCTCAGAGCAGACAAAAATCTTACGCTGATGTAAGAAAAATAGAGCTAAACTTTGGAGTGGGAGACAAGGTATTCTTGAAGGTTTCACCTTCTAAAGGAATTGTACGATTCGAAACAAGAGGTAAGCTTAAACCAAGATTTGTAGGACCATATGAAATATTGGAAAAAGTTGGTCCTGTAGCTTATTGCTTAGCTTTACCTCCAGCCTTGGGTAATGTTCATAATGTGTTCCATGTATCACAATTGAGAAAATATGTGTGTGATCCTAAACATGTGATTCAACAAGAGGAAATAGAGCTTAATCCTGATCTGAAGTATGAAGAACACCCTGAAGCTATCCTGGATAGAAAGATCCAGAAATTAATGAATAAAGAGATACCGTTGGTTAATGTGCTATGGAATCATCATCATTATGAGGAACCAACTTGGGTACTCGGGGAGAAAATGAGAAATAGATATCCAGAGTTGTTCGGACCACCCTACAAAATTTTGGGACGAAATTTCTTTGAAGGTGGGGTGAATGTAATAACCCGATTATTATAATAAAGTTTTCAAGGGATTTAGTGCAAGATTATATGATTAAGTGCACTAGAGAGATGATTAATTTAGTGGAAACATCAAGATAAATACATCCACACATGAGTATATGGAGAAGTCTATGTAAATTCCATTATAAAATATGGAAATTATAGGGGGACATATCATTAAGGGAAGGGGACACTTGTTATTTCCCTAGCAAACTAGCTTATGACTCATCTAAGCTACCCCCACTCTGCCTATTACAACTTCAAGTAGTGAGAGACAAACAATCACTTCACACATATTACTCTTAAGAGAGAAGAGAGAGCTCTCAACATGACAACCAACTTAAGGAGTCGATTCTGGCCAGAAGAAGTCGATTTTGGATGTGCTTGTGAGAGACCAAATTGTAGATCTTCGAGAGTAGATGCTCGTAGACTACTCATTTGCCTAAATCGGGTAAGAAACGATGAGGAATCTCCTTGGTTTGTTGTTGTTTACTTGTTCTAGGGACTTAATAAGGGTGTAAGGTCGCAACTTGGTTGTGCAATTTGGTAGTTTCATCAATTGATCACTTGGAAGAGAAGGTAAAAACCTAACTCTTAAAATTATCATTTTTGTATGCATCAAAGTGGGTTGATCGTGCATGCAACTTGATTTTTGAAATATTTGGCTTGTGTATATGATGGTTATTGTTTGTGATTGTATGGTGGGTTGATTTGTGGCTGGAAATTGGGGAGGAAATGGGAAAAAGGCCGCAGCCCCGTCACCGGCGTGGTCAAGGGCGCGGGACGATGCTGGACCACGCCAGAGGCTGCACGCAGCAGCCTTATAGGCACGGTCAAGGGCGCAGGCAGGGGCGCAGCAGGGCTCGACCGCCGCTGAGCCAGACCTCCCCGTGAGCCGTCGATTTTCCTCGTTGTTTTTATCGTTTTTCATAAGCTACACTTTAATATCTTTCATGCATATTATAAGAGATTATTAGCATGATTTGAACGTAAATTAGAGTGAGATAATTGGCTTGATATCTTGTTACTGTGATGGTGAAATGTGTTATTAAGTAAGCTTGATATTAAACTTGGATAATAAAGGAGCTAGAAAAAATGATAAGAGTAGAAACTCAAGGGTATGAATATGTGAGCATGTTGAAATGTCTTGCTAAAGTATAGAAATGTTACTTGTGAATTTGAAAGAGTTTAATGATTTGGTGAATCATAAATGGAACAAGGCAATGTAGAGATTCTTGATTAATAGAAGGGATTGGAATCTTAAATTGAAAATAGTAAGCATATTATGAGCTAGATGGTTGATTATGAAATTGATTCTCGGAAGAGTATTATAGATTTTTATTGAAGGGTGATTTAAATGAATTATGATGTATTGTGATTATGTGGTTTATGAATATGTGTCTTATCCATGTTCTATGATTAAAATGTTAAGGAGAACGCATTGGGCAAGGTCTTGCTTTCAAGCAGCTGCCGCGCAATCCAAATCCGTAAGATTAAAAGGTAGGTTTTTATTATAAAATACAAAAGCATAAAAATATTTTCTTTTCAAAATAAAATCATGAAAATATTTTGGTTTTAAAATGACTGTTATGCCAAAGTGGTTTTGTGGATCATATTTGTACCTCTGAAGCTAGAAGAACTTAGTCAGAGCGAAGGGAGACGTTAGTAAAATGCACCAAGGTTAAAATCCTTGAGCGATTTTGATTGATTGCGAGCATAAGAAGTTCTTTGCTCTTGCGCCGCAGTACCATGAGCTAAAAACTCTGGAATGTCACGCTGGTGGTTCGTCGCCCCAGTCTGTTAAATTGTGGAGTGGATCAACCGCAGGTTGACACTCAGGGGTGATAAGGTTGAAAAAGTCGATCAGATCTCGATGGGCATTCTGGGATCAGTGCACTATGATGACAGTGGGTTGAGTGGAGTCTGTCATTCCCAGCTGTACATCGTGACTTGGAAGTAGGCCTGCTTCCAAGTCACACATTTAAAACATATATGATCACATGTTAAATGTTTAATCCTGCAGGATATATAAAA
Organism: Plectranthus barbatus; assembly: GCA_026898455.1. Taxonomy (NCBI): domain Eukaryota; kingdom Viridiplantae; phylum Streptophyta; class Magnoliopsida; order Lamiales; family Lamiaceae; genus Plectranthus; species Plectranthus barbatus. Next base: position 106,820 of record JAPKLW010001249.1, read on the forward strand.
CTGTTTTATAAGCATGAGAGGATTTCTAAAGTAAAACCTCATGTCTTATTAATTAAATGGCATAAAAATTTATATTTGTATTATTTCGGGGATGTGTTCACTGGGTACACGGTGTACTCAACCCCTGCATGTTATTTCTAAAACATGCAGGTTAAAGCCGGAGCAGTGGAGGAGGCAGCAGGAATGTGTGAGCAGTTCAATAAGAGCTAGATGCTGAGATATGTATCCTCATATACATATCTCCACTACGCAACTCTTCGCTGCAATGAACCTCTGAAAAACTTAATCTTCCCCATGTTTGGTAAACTTGACTCTCTACTAGCACATCGTGTGAACTTGAACCCTATTACTCTTTCTATGAATGACAGCTTCCGCTTAATTTTGTCCACAAAAATGTTATTTGGTGAGAAAACCTCTAGAATTAACAGTCGCGCTCTCATAAGCCGGGGAAGCTAAATGGGGGCTTGACATCTTCCAAGTAGGTCGTAAGCCGAAGCTCCATAGCTCCAGGTCGTGCGCTTCAGGACCTAGATCCTATTTGTGGTTCGTGGCCTGGGACCCTGCTTGTAGTTCGTGGCCTGGGACCCTGCTTGTAGTTCATGATCCCGTAGACGGCCTGTTGTGAGCTGTGTGAGTTTCTGGCCAAGACCTTCGAGTGATGGTTCTTCGCATTTGGGTCGTTATTAATTGTATTGGGCCTGACTTGACCTAACCCAACCATATTCGGGTACAACAATCATATATTGAGGGCATTGTTAATTTAACCATGCCAGTAAATAATTTTGAACTAATACTAAACTCTTAAAAGAAGAAATTTGAATTAAATCAACTAGAGATCAACTGATACCTAAAGTACATGTTAAATTAACTATAAGTACTTGAGATGTAAAAATGAGTGATGAAGTTTCTGTTTAAGAAATTCTAAGTTAGAAATAAAATTAGAGTTTATTATGCATTTTGAAATGAAATGAATTAAGGTGTTTGAATCTAATTTGAAATTGTGTACCAATATGTTTATTATTACTATTTATGATTTAGAAGCATGCTTGATTTATAATGATTTATTTGAAATCAAGTGTGTATTTGTATTATTTTTGCGTGATCTGGATCAAGAAGGGGGTTTATAAAACCAAATTTCCATCAATTTCATAAGGAGACGAGGTGGACTCTTACTTATAAAATTTTAACAGTGTGAAGTATGTTATGTTTTCAAAATGAAGAGCATAAAATTTTTTATTTTAAAGTTAAATGTTGTGCTAAAATATTTTGATAGTGAATCTAATTTGTCCTCTTAACCAGATGTAGTTGACCATAGAGAAGAAATGTCAGTGAGGGTGAACCGAGTTTGAGTCTCAAGCCATTTCCATTGTTTGTGAGTCAGGATGTGTGACCTAAGCCACAGTATCAAGTGATCAGTACCTTGATATGTACATTAAAATTCATGCAGAGTTAAGTGGTGTAGGGTATTCTTGATCTAATTAATATATGATGTTTACAATCGGGTCTCGATGATCTATATTCGAGACTAGTGCACTTTTGTTGACAGTTGGTTGAGTGGCTTGTCCTCTCCTAACTGTCTTAATGCTTGGAAGTAGGTCTGCTTCCTCATCACATTATAAAAACAGATTGTGATCACATGTAAGTTATATGTCATGCATGATACATGAGTGAAAAATATTTTAATAAGCACAGTTTGATTTCAAATAAAACCCCGTAACTTATTCGAGTGAAGCACTTCATTTATATTTATAATTGTATTGTTTTGGGCATGTGTTCATTGGGTACATAGTGTATGTTATTTTTAAAACATGCAGGTTAAGCTGTAGAGACGGAAATCAAAATGTGGAAGTGTAGATTATATATATATATAGGGATGTGATCCAGTGAGAACTACTCTTACCATAAGAAATAAGAACCAATCCTCGCCATTGATTTTGATGAATGAACGCTCAGGATTTTATTAAAATTTTCGGGCATTTTATCTCAAAAAACCTGCATTATAGGGTATTTTTGTCATTTTGTACTTATTTAAGATTCTGTTTGCATATTATATCTCGACATGCATTATATAGCTAACAAACATGCATTATATGCATAAGAAACAAGCATTATATACCTAAGAAACATGCATTATATACCTAACAAACATCTTCCTGCATTATAATATGATATTACTCTTATTTTAGAGCAATATTACTATCATTATACGACATTACTTCCTCTATTATATATAATATTACTTTTATTTTAGAGAAAAATTATATTACCTTCATTATAATGCATATGTTATTACTATATAATAACAAGTGCAAATATAATGATGAATGATGATTTCGCTGAAATAAAAATGTTGCATTTTATCTATCATATTCTACATTATATACAATAACTTCATGCATTATATTATGCAACTGCATTCATTATATAAGAATTCGTGTATTGTTACGAGAATTATGCATATTATACATGATATTACTTTTATTTTAGAGAAAATTATATTACTTTCATTATAATGCATATGTTATTACGATATAATACATAATAAGTGCAAATATAATGATGAATGATGATTTCGCTGAAAATACATGTTGCATTTTATCTATCATATTTTGCATCATATACTATAATTTCAAGCATTATATTGTGCTATTGTATTCATTATATAACTTCATGCATTATATTGACCTCGACATGCATTATATACCTATCAAACATTCATTATATATCTAACAAACATGCATTATATAATATAGTAATATACATTTATATAATATAACAAAAAAATACATAATTAAAAACAAGTAATATATGATCAACTTTTATAATGATATTATCTACAGTATGCAAAGATGATGAATTTTTTTTTTGATCTTGCAGGAAAAAAGTTATTGCATTTTATCTATCATATTCTGCATTATATAGTATAACTCCATGCATTATATTGTGCCACTCCATTCATTATATAAGAATTCGTGTACTGTTACGAGAATTAAGCATATAATCACTAATTTTCATTTTTTGCGATGATTTTTAAATCGAAACATATGCAATAGGGATTTCGTTTGAAAGATAATTAAATTACCTTTAATTTGATATATGATACATTAAAAAATAATCTAAATTGAAGGAGATATGATCATTTAAAGATTTAAGATGATTTTAGAGGAGAGAGAATAAATATTACAAAATTACCCTTTAATGTATGTTTCACTACACTATAATGCAGACGAAATTTATTTAGCCTTGAGCGTTGGATCACCAATTGGATGGCCGAGATTAGTTCTTATTTTCACATGGTAAGGGGAGTTCTCATATGATCACTCCCCTATATATATATATATATGGGTGTGATCCAGTGAGAACTCCCCTTACCATGAGAATATAAGAACTAATCCTCGCCATTAATTTTGATGAATGTACTCTCAGGATTTTGCCAGAATTTTCGGTCATTTTATCTCAAAAAACCTGTATTATAGGGTTTTTTTGACATTTTGTACTTATTTTAGATTTTGTTTGCATGTTCAACCTCGACATACATTATATATCTAACAAACATGCATTATATACCTAACATTCATTATATACCTAACAAACATCTTCCTGCATTATAATATGGTATTACTCTTATTTTAGAACAATATTACTATCATTATACGGTATTACTTCCTGCATTATATATGGTATTACTTTTATTTTAAAGAAAAATTATATTACTTTCATTATAATGCATATGCTATTACTATATAATACTTAACAAGTGCACATATAATGATGAATGATGATTTCGCTGAAAAAAACATACTGCATTTTATCTATCATATTCTGCATTATATACTATAACTTCATGCATTATATTGTGCAACTGCATTCATTATATAAGAATCCGTGTACTGTTACAAGACTTATGCATATAATTACTAATTTTTACGATAATTTTTTAATCGAAATTATTGTGTATTACTTTTATTTTATAGCAAATTTATTTTACTTTTCATTATAATACATAAGTTATTTGATTTGTGCATAAGATTAATAAATTTCATTAGTTACATAGTTTACTCCCACTTAATATGTGCAATAGAGATTTAGTTTCAAAATAATAAAATCATATTATTTTGGTACATTAAAAAATAATTTTAAATTAAGAGAATTATGATATTTATAATTTTAAGAGAGAGAGAGAGAAAAATAGAACTATATGCACTAAATATAAGATATTCATATCAAAATTGATATGGCAAATATGTTAATTAATATAGAAAAATATAAATAAGGAAAATTCTCTAATCTTTAAGATTGAAACATATCTATTATTAATTTTCTCAAAGATTCTTGTCATATATAAATTCTTATTCGTGCATCAAACTAATTAAAATCATTGTTAAAATGAATATTTTAATGTTTGTCGTGTAAACTTCATTTTAAGGTGTATCGATACTCCGTGGACCGCATTATTTTGACCTCGACATGCATTATATACCTAGCAAACATTCATTATATATCTAACAAACATGCATTATATAATATAATAATATACATTTATATAATATAATAAAAAATCATAATTAAAAACAAGTAAGGTATGATCAACTTTTATAACAACTATAATATTTTTTACAGTATGCAAAGATAATGAATTTTAATTTTTTTTGTTGATCTCGTAGGAAAACACATTACATTTTATCTATCATATTCTGCATTATATAGAATAAGTTCATGCATTATATTGTGCAACTGCATTCATTGTATAAGAATTTTTGTACTGTTACGAGAATTATACATATAATCACTAATTTTCATTTTTAACGATGATTTTTAAATCGAAACATCTGCAATAGGGATTTTGTTTGAAAGATAATTAAATTACCTTTAATATGATATATGATACAAGAAAAAATAATCTAAATCGAATGAATTATGATCATTTAAAGATTTAGGATGATTTTAGAGGAGAGAAAAAAATATTACAAAATTACCATTCGATGCATGTTTTACTATACTATAATGCATACGAAATTTATTTAGTCTTGAGCGTTGGATCACCAATTTGAACGACCGAGATTGGTTCTTATATTCTCATGGTAAGGAGAGTTCTCTTGTGATCACTCCCCTATATATATATATATATATATATATGTGTGTGTGTGTGTGTGTGTTGGGGAACGTTGATAATCGGTCCACTTAGAGGCCCACAATGTAGCCCAATATCAATTTGACAGGCTGAGCAGCAGGTCGGCCAAGAAGGAAGAAGCCCAGGAGAAAGTAGTCCGGCTGAAAGCTGTTTGCAACAAGCAGTTCAGTCGGGATGTAGAGCAGTTCAATAAGTCAAACTAGGACACCCAGGCAATTATTTAGCAACTGTCCAACGGTCGAAAGAGTCGAAGTGTAATGGGAGGATAGGCTCGCAACCTTCTCGAAAGAGATTGGTGGCATTTAGTGCAACAATCTCAATATATCCGTAGTTCGTTGCCCATCAAGCCGAGCAAGATTCTAGGAAATCCTAGTAAATCCAGACCCCTATATATAACCCCTTGTAAGCCGTTTTTCGGCACTTAACCCTAGATATCGAGATCCTACGCTATTAACTTCCTTTTGAATCTTTATAAGTTGTACTTGCATTACACGTTGTTAGGAATATTGTTAGAAATATTATAACCCCTTGATCTCAATTATATATATTATAGTAATGGTGCTTCAAAGCTAGTTTATCTAGTTTCTAGCAACTTAGAATTGTGTCAAAAATTGTAAAAGTCCTGTATATGATACTCATATTCGAGTTGTAATAGAACTAGAAGAAATCATTGAAGTTTGCTGAAGGAATCAATAAAGCTCAAGAAGAATGCTGGAAGACTCAAGCAAACAAGAAAAGATTGTCGAAGGAGTCAGCAAGTATGAATATTGCTAAAGAAGCTAGCAAACATTAAAGTATCGAAAGGCTAGCAAACCTACGAAGATTGCAGGATACGCTCAATGTATTGCTGAAGAAGTAAAGCAAGCATATTGCTGAATCTCAGCAGGATTGCTGAGATATCAACAGACGATCAACTACCCAGCAAACGCAGGACAACGATCAACAATTAGTACAAAGCCATGAAATAGAAGGATCTTAAATCCCAAAATTTATGGAAACTCGTCTAACCGAAAGGAAGAATAATCAACAGACAAAAGGAAGATTTCCAGAATTACACTCAGAGAGATCCGTTTTGACAAAGTCAGCTAAAATAAGGAGAGAGCCAATCGGACAAGAAGGAGACTTGAAGAGTCTCTGCATATCTCAGAAAAAGAGGAACAAAGATTGGCGAGCAGACATCCAGTGCTAATGGACAAGATTCAAACGAGAAGTTTGAATCTACGACTATAAATAGTGGATTTCGCAAAGACACAAAAAGTGCGACATTTTTTCTCAAAATATAAGCATACGCGAGATCTCACTCTCTATTGAATTCAAAGTTCGATCATTCATTGGTCGAGGCTTTGTAAAAGCTTTCGAGATCATCTTGAGACCTTTGAAGTTATCTTCTAAGGTTATTCTTGGGATTCTTTTATCCTAGAAAGAATCTAGCAATCACCTTGATCTACAAGGCTAATTATCACGGGCTATTGCTGCAAGTAAAGGAGAGTTCCAGGAAGAACTATAAAGTTCCTAGTTCGACTCTTGAGGAGAAGGGAGGTGTGTCCTCACTCTAAGGAGTGTCAAGGAGAAGATTGAAGACCGAGGTGCTTGAAGGTGCGCGGTGTTCAGACGGAGGAGTTGTTCACAGTTAGAGATCAAGTCTGACCTTGTAATCAATCTTAGTAGATTTCCAGTCAAGTAGACTGAAGAATGGACGTAGAACAATTGTTCGAACCACTATAAACTTGGTGTTCATTTACTGTTTTTACTTCATTGCTTATTGTTTATTTTGAAACACAACGCATCAAGTGTTGTCGTATAACTTGAAGTAAATCTAAGAAATATTCAAGCTTAAACACATTTTGTAAACACTTGTTCAGTCGTGACCTCGGCAAGATAAGTGCAAGACATAATTAATATTCCACTGCAACTATAAATACTCTGAGTGTGGACCAACACACGTAGAGCTGGTTATTGTAAGACTGGTTTCCCGACTGCCGCTCCACAATCTCACTGAATAAGATAATTTGGTTTGTCGTACTTTTGTTTATTTATTATTCTCAAGTGTCGTTATTATCATTTTCTGTATTATTTGTATATAAAGTTCCCGGGGCTCTGTATCCATACAAAATGAACCTCAACAATTTAGCGCCCACCATGGGGCCCTAGGAACAATATTGCACTAACCCATTTTGCGGGAAATGGCTGACAACAGAAACAACAGCAATGTGATCAAAGTCTACACCAGAAGAACTGCTCTGCCACAAGGAGCAGGTCGAGGAACTCACCCAGGTGTGGGACGAGGGGCTCCCACAGGGACGGGATGAGGGGTTCCACTAGCAGGCGGATGCAAAGACCAACAAACACCGAATGTTGGCGGAACGGTGGACGACCTTCTCAGAGATTTCAATGCCACACCGCTCAACGAAATGGCATTCCTCCCACCCCCAACTTCCAGTATGGGGGATCCACAGGTAGCCCAGCTAGTCAGCCATGTCCAAGCTGCCAGAAGCATTATAAAAAGAATATGAGTGCAAATGGAAGAGATGACGAGGAGGTACGAACTCCATGATCGTGAGAATCGACTATCGCAACATCAAGTCAACACGTGCCCCATCGTCGAGGAGCCTGGAAGCACCGGCAGGGAGCATCAGACTACGTCCCATAACCTGCAAGTGGAATTCAACTAAATTGATGGGGCTGCCAACGAACGAGTAACCTCGCGAACTCCAAATGGGGATTCCCAGGTGCAGAGGGCCCAGGAGACCGAACCAAACAAGATCAGTGCCCCCGCACTCAGGTAGATAGAGTTGCAATTCGGACAGTGGTTGAGTTACTTTGAGTCTCTCATCGCCAAATCCCAGGACTTCCACCGCCAGAAAGGACGATACCAAGAGAGAGCTACACAGAGTTCCCATTCTCCCAAGAAATAGTGGATGTCGAGCTGCCAGCATGGTTTACCCCACCGAGCTTCGTACTGTATGAAGGGACCAGCTACCTGGAGAATCACGTGGCCGTGTACAAGCAAAAAATGTTCTCTTTGGCGATTCCAAGCACCCAGCAAGAGGCATGCATTTGCAAGAGCTTTGGCTCCAGCCTCACTGGCCCCGCGCTCCAGTAGATCATTAACCTGCCCAAAAACTCCATCTCAACATTCGCCGAACCACACTAATTTTTCTTACAACAATACTCGAGTAGTCGGAGGCTTAAAAAGCACCCTGATGACCTGTACACAGTGATCTAGAGGCCGGGCATACCCCTGAGGTCGTATTTATCCAGATTCAACAAGGAGTTAGTAGTTGTGCCGAACTGCCCGAATAGCATTGCAGTACGGGCATTCACCAAAGGATTGGACGTGGACTCAGATCTCTACCATGAACTCTCCATCTACCCGTGCCAGACCATGGACGATGCACTCAACAAGGCCTGGGCACTTATCAGGTGGGAGGAAGATGAGCCCAATAGAAAGGTGCGCAGAAGTAGTGGAAGACCCACAACCCGAGAAGAACACTAGCGCAAGCCGCGTGACAGACGACCTCCAAGATCTCACCCGTACAATAGGCCACCTTAGATTAAAAATCTAGGAACTTACGTACCCGACTACACCCTTTCAATCGAACCAGCGGAGCTGGTTCAGAACATGTTGCGTTGAATGCTTGAGAAGGTGAAATGGCCACATAAGATGAAGACCGACGCCTCGATGCATGACGTCCAAAAGTTCTGCGAGTTCTACAACGATCACGAACACATGATGGTGGGCTACAAAGTGCTGCGGCTAGAGGTGATCGAACTGCTCAAGAAGGGCCTACTGATCGAGTACTTGTTAGATAGAGGAAAGTGAACGTGGAGCCGCGACAAGCAGCCCAAAAAACGGAGAAATGACACAGGGGCTGCCCCAAAATCACCAGTACCTGTCGGCACCATCAAATGCATTATAGGAGGGTTGGAAATCAATGGAATTACTCGCTCAGCCGCAAAGAAAGGTCGGCGGCTAACTTGCGAAGAAGCCGTGACACCAAGAAGAAATCTGGAGCACACCCCAAATTGAGTTTACAGACAATGAGGTGCCGGGGCTAGACCACCCCCATGATGACACATTGGTGATCTCATTGCTAATCTTGAAATGACTCATGAGAAGAATAATGGTCGATAATGGGAGTTTGGCAAACATCTTGTTCTTGCATGCTCTAAAGGAGATGAAGCTCCCCGAGGAGAAAGTTGTAAGAAGCTAGACACCCTTAATTGGCTTCAACAGAGGAGTCTGGATGACATTGGGGATGGTAGTCTTGCCCACCTACTGTGAAGGAGCCCACCACGACGTTTCATTCATGGTGATCGACGCCCCCAACACATGCAACAAACTGCTGGGAAGACCCTGGCTCCATCAGTTGAAGGCCGTGCCATCTACCTATCACCAGGTTGTCAAGTTCCCCCTGCCTAAAGGAGTCTATATGATCAAGGGAGAACAAAAAGCGATTAAGGAATGTTATTACGCAAGTTTCAAGGTTTCGTGCTCATAGCAACATTTCCCTAGCAATCAGCTGCTGCCACCTCCGGGGGAGTTCGACGAAACATAGGAAGTAGTACTTGATCTAGCTAACCCGAGCAAGAAGACCAACATCGGAAGCAGACTAGAACCAGAGGTTCGCGCACTACTCGTGGAGTTCCTAGTCAAAGAACAAGAAGTGTTCGCGTGGTCACGTAAAGATATGGTTGGAATCGACCCAGAGGTCATGACACATCAACTACAAGGCGACCTGCGCAAGAAGCCTTTGCAACAGCGAAGAAGGAAGTTCGCCACGGAGAAATATCAGGCGATCAATGAAGAAATACGAAAGCTACTTGAGATTGGTTCCGTAAGAGAAGTTAAGTACCCGACCTGGCTCGCCAACATCGTGGTCGTGAAAAGAAGAACAGAAAGAACAGGGTATGCGTGGACTACACCAACCTCAACAAGGTGTGTCTAAAGGACACATATCCACTCCCCCACATTGGTTGCATTATCGACGCAACCGCAGGGCACGAGATACTAAGCTTCATAGATGCGTTTACAGGGTACAACCAAATACAGATACACCCCGACGATCAGGAGAAGACAACGTTCATGACAAGCAAGGGCATCTACTGCTACAAGGTGATGCCCTTCGGGCTGAAAATGCAGGATCGACCTACCAATGGATCGTCAACAAGATGTTCGAGCCACTCATAGAATAAACCATGAAGGTCTACATCGATAACATGTTGGTAAAATCAACCAAGGATGCGGACCACGTGCAACACTTGAGGGAAGCGTTTGAGATCCTCAACAAGTATCACATGAAGCTCAACCCAGCAAAGTGTACCTTCAGAGTCACGTCTAGAAAGTTCTTGGGAAATATCGTAACCAACCATGGAATAGAAGAAATTCTCGCATAGATAAAATCAGTCGGAGAAATAGCTCATCCAAGGAGCCCGGAAGAGGTCCAAAAGTTGATTGGGAGACTCGCGGCATGCAGTTGATTCATTTCGAGGTATTCCAATAGAACTCATGGATTTTTTGGGTCTTATGGAAAGGAAAGCAGTTCGGGTGGACAAATGAATGCGCGAGGGCTCTGGAGCAACTTAAAGAATACCTCGCGAGCCCTCCACTACTATCAAAGCCCGAGCAAGGAGAGTCGTTGCTACTGTATCTGTCCGTGTTAGAGCACACACTTGGAGTGGTGCTGGTCAGAGAGTCCTTGGGAAAACAACATCCAGTTCACTACGCGAGAAAGCCTCTCCTTGATGCCAAAACAAGATACACAAAATTGGAAAAGCTCGCACTAGCACTAGTTGTAGCTTCCCGAAAGCCAAGGTCGTATGTCGAGGCACACCCGATCAAAGTAGTGACCTCCTACCCCCTTAGGATAGTGTTTTCAAAACCGAGTTTGTCCGAAAGATTATTAAAATGGGCTGTAGAAATTAGTGGCTACGAACTTGAATTCAAGCCACGAACGACCATAAAGTCCCAAACACTAGCAGATTTCATGGCAGAGTTCTCCAGCAACCTACAAATTGACGCGTAAAAAGAGATAGCATGTCTAGAGATTGGGGAGTCGATCAAGGAACTATGGGTACTCCAAGTCGACGGTGTCAGTAACATGCACGGAAATAGCATTGGTATTAAGGTAAGAAGCCCCTGGGGGAAGTGATCGAGCGAGCCATCCAACTAAACTTCAAAGCTACAAACAACGAAGCATAATACGAAGTCTTAAATGCACCTCGCAAAGGAACTAGGCATCCCCGCCTGCAAGTACAAGGTGACTCACAATTAGTAGTATTACAAATGTACAACCAGTACCAAGTAAAGGCGCCAAGGCTGCTGAAGTACCACGAATTGGCTCTATCAATCCGCAGTGAATTTGAGGAGTTCGACATTAAGCATATAGCCAAAGAATAAAACACCAAAGCCGACGCACTTGCAAATTTGGCATCATCGAAGCAGGAAAGACGAACCATACCAATTCCCATCATATGGGCCGAGGAACCAGCTACAGCGGAAAAAGCGATGGAGGTGCAAGAGATAGGCCAAGGGAGCTCCTGGACCGAACCAATATTTTGATTCATCAAAGAAGGTGTTGCTACAGAAGAAAGAGTATATGCAATTCGATTGGCAAGGACAGCAGCAAAGTACGCCATCCACAATGATTGGTTGTACCAGCAATCGATAGGGGGACCTCTCCTAAAGTGTCTAGGACCAAGCGAAACACAAGTCGTCCTATTGGAAATCCATGAAGGCGACTGTGGAAGCCACCAGGGAGCACGACCATTAGCGCACAAAGTCATATCAGCAGGGTTCTAATGACCCACGCTGAGGAAAGATGCAAAAGAGTATGTAAAAAGTTGCGAGACATGCCAGAGGTTCAAAGTAACATTGCAAAGCTGTGCAGAGCCACTCCACACTACGGTCGGAGCCTGTCCCTTCATGACTTGGGGGATGGACATAGTGGAAAAACTCCCGAAAGGCACGGGGCAAAAGGAATATATGCTCGTAGCAACTGACTACTTCACCAAATGGGTCGAAGCGAAGCATTCCACAACGTCAGAGAGCAAGAAGTCATCAAGTTTTTATGGACACAGATCTTATGTAGATTTGGGGTCCCAAAAGAGATCAGAACTGAAAACGACACACAATTTACAGGTCGAAAAATGCAAGAATTTTGTGACCAGTACAACATCAAGCTAGTAATCTCCATGCCGAGGTACTCGGAGGCGAACGGGCAGGCCGAATCAATTAACAAAACCATTATGGTCTTGATGAAGAAACGACTAGGGGCTCACAAATTAAAATGGGTCGAAGAGCTGCAAAGAGTACTATGGGCATACCAAACCACCCCGAGAACAGCATCTGGCAGTTCGCCATTTGCACTCACTTACGGAGAGGAAACAGTCATCCTAATCGAAGTAAAAGCTAGAAGCCTTCGGGTCAAAGTATGCGAGGAGGAGGAAAACAATGAAAAGATCTTAAAGAATCTTGAGCTAATTGATAAGCAAAGGGATCAAGCCCTATTAAACATGGCTTAAAGAAGGATTAAACCAACTTGGGAAGGTCCTTACAAAATCATGAGAGCAGTAGGGAGAGGAGCCTACTAATCGCTAAAATTATTTACTAGCGACTTAGCGAAGCTAATAATATAGCGGCAAATAAAATTATCGAATCCCAGAGGAGTGAAGTAATGAATAAACCCTAAGTACTAAATCAATCGTTTTTTGAATATTGGTTAGGAAAATAGAAAACAAGATTTTGTGGTTTGAATTCTAAAATTTAAATAAAACAGTAAATTGTGAAAGGTTTTGAAATTCGAATGTGAAAAACATAGATCCTAGGGCTTTCTACTTATTATGCCATACATGTAATTAAGAATCAATTAATTGCCAATTTTCATTCTTCTTCGTAGTGGAATATCGGAAAAATATTATGAATTTCTGGTGAGGACAATTCACAAAGTTGATTAATTAATTTACTCTACCCTTTCAGTCTCGAGGAAATATAATTAACTCAAATCAGATCTACAGATTTATTCCTACAATCGATTCTCTCTTTTCAGACAAGAAAAATAGTTTGTATTATGAAAACCATGTTCCATTGAAATCTATCACCTTTTGAGTCTCCAAATTCCAACTAATTTAATCCTTACTTATGGCGAGTAAATCAAGATCGTAACAAGTCCTAGTTTTCATAAACTACGAAGCAGAAAGGCAATTAACTTAATTAAATCATACATTGGCATAATATTCGAAACCCTAGAATCTACAGAGAATTTAGCTATGCAAAGACATAATCAGAATTAACATAAAAAGAAAAACCTGAAATAATCTTGCATAAGGAAAAAACTCGAATACAGAATAATCTTGAGTTGTTGCCACAATGTAATCCGAATGCGAAAATAAACTCAAAAATACTAAATTGCAGTTTTGGTCTTTTTCTCTAATAAAATCTCAAATCTAACACACTAATTTTCGACCTAGAAAGGGCTTTTTATAGTTGTCTTGGATGTATCCTGTCAGGCTTAGGATTTAAGATACAAATCTATCTCAAAACCAAGAAAAATCCGCCAGATATGGATCAGCGTCGACCGACGTGGCCTCACGTCGGTCGACGTGGAGGTTCGGATCGACCTTCATTTCAATCCTAGAATTTTTTGTCGACTTCGATCGATGCACACCGACGTCAATCGAGGTGGAACCCTTCATGCTGATTGCTCCTCACTCTCGACTTCGATCGATGCGGGTTTGCGTCGATCGAAGCCCACATCGATCGAAGTCGAGACTTCTTCCTTGGGCTTCATTCCTTCCTTAGTCGTTTTTCATCCAAAATCCTACAAAACACACCATCACGAGCATCTAACGTGCAATAACCCTATCATGCATGCAAAAGTGAATAAACTACTCTAAAAACACTAAAATACTAAAGAAACATATTGATAAGTTAGTGAAAATACAAACTTATCAACTCCCCCAAACTTGAACTATTGATCGTCCTCGATCAATCTATAGATATGAATTCAAGTCAAGTGCAGATACGAGCGTGCAATGCCTCACAAGTCTCCTACTCTCCAAACCTCACTCATTCACATAAATCACACAGTCAAGACATTATTTAAATTATCAGATTGTTTGAAGAGAAACCTCACCGGAAAGTGTTTGCACTCATCACTCAATTTGTTTAATTGGGTTTGATTTCTTTCTTTTTCTCACCTCAAAGTTATAGCTCAACTTACCATAAGTTTGACAAGTTTCTCCTCTCTCCACCGCTATATAGCATAGCTTTTCAAGTAATCAAATAGGTCTTTGTTAGGTTGTAATGTGGCTGTCCTAAAAGGTAGGGTATATTTTGCTAAATGACTTAAAATTTTTCAACAATCCTTATCCCAACCAATCATACTCCTCACACATTCAACTCCCTTCCTTTCTTCTCTCTTTTCGTACCTCAATATTTTTTTCTAAGGTCCCCTTCTTCTCTCCTTTTTCTTTTTTTTTTTTTAGATTTCATATGAACTCACACATTCGTTTCTTTGTTCAACTCACTGTTCATATATATATTTTTCTACTTATGGGACCCTTAGTCATTCTAGCACATGGAACTCACATTTTTAGTTCCCAACAACACATTCAATCATTCATCCTCACATCACTTCCTAACTTATCCAAAATTCCAACCAAAACTCCTTCCATTCATTACCCATTCTAAACAAGAAAAATAAAATTCAAGGCTCAAAATAAGATACAAGTGGATATTGGGGGTTAATGAATGGATAATAGGCTATGAAAGAACGTGTCTATGATCATTTTCCCCTATTACTACACTTAATGCAATCTCGATAGAGAAACTCATCAAATTCTAGAAGTTTATTGCAAAAACCTTGTCCCACACCAAACGGAAAAAATCAGGCTCAAAACTCTCACACAAGGTTCAAAATTGTTCCTCTTCACAATCATCCAAGTTAAACTTATTCTATTATGCACGAATTATGCTTCAAAGATCAATTTCTCAAGTAATCAACTCCTATCATAGGCAGCTCTATCACACAGATAATCAATCACAATCCACGAAAAATCAATTATGAACCAATCATTCTCTTTCAAAGGATAGACAAGGTAATTTTCAAACCAACATAATCAATTTGTTCTGACTGTCCTTTGTTCAAAGCTCCCCTAAAACAATTGTCTAGACTCCAAAGATCAGAACTACTACAAAAAATCAAGAATTCAAAATACTGGTTTTGAGTGAAAAGCCTTGCAAAGAGCAATTGTTCACATTGAAGCAAAAGAACAAGGATGGTCCTAAGTTCTAAATGCAACAATTAATAAATCCTAAAATGCAAGAATAACAAAAATAAATAAATAAAGCGAATAAAACATTTTCCTTTTTCGAGTCCTCATCCCCCAAACTTATTTCACTCAAAGGAGTGAAAAAGTTTGCAAGTCAGACATGAAAAAGAAAAACGGTACCTTAGGACTGGTCGGAGGGACCAGTGTCATCCTCGTCTCTCCGTCGACTCTGCCTATGGTAGGCTACCACAGGCTCAATGTAGAGCTGGATATCATCCATCTGCTCGACCATGTGCTGCAGTTGGGCATTCACAGACACGCGATGGGCGGTGCTGACTGCCCGCTCCTCCTCGAAGGACGTGCGGATGTCCTCGAAGGATGTGCGCTGCTGATCCATGAATAGATGCTGCTGCTCCTGGAAAGCCCGCTGCTTCGCGGCCAACTGCTGCTGCTGCATGAATACCGCAATTTGAGTCCAATCGGGCTGTGATAAACTCGATCCCTCTCCAGAAAAATACCCCGGTCCCTGATCCTCGGGGGTGTCCTCTGCTGCGTGCACGATCTATCGACGGAGCAGTCGCTGCTCCTCCTCCTCACGCTCCTGCTTGGGAGTCAAGACGCACTGATCGGGCCTCAATCAGCAACTCTGATGCTTGAGGCGGTAGGTAGGTTCACCCCGCCCTCTCAGGCCCTTTGTGTGTTCCATGTGGGCCTCGGTTGACATAAACCAATTGTTACGGGACTCATAGTCCGTGACATGTGTCAATGTAGGCTGCGGCTGATGGAAGAAAGTCCCCATTCCAAAATTTCCAGAACCATCCGCCAAGTGGCCGACGAGCAATAGACTGCATCTGGATGAGCTGGGGAATATCCAAGCCCATGGGGGGTGGACAAGCCTCCAGGTCCACCGTCGGAATCCCAAGAGCGTCGGCGATAGGGGTGATCAATCCCCCACTCCACACAGTATTGGGCTTGGCCTTCGTCTGCCTCTCTCAGTTGTCCATCACAAGCCCGACCATGCTCACTCTGGTCCGTGTGAGCATCCCCCAGAGCACCAGGAGCTCCTGAAAGTGCACCTTGCCACTCTCGTTTTGGCCGGCAAGGGATCCCCGGAATCAAGATCCCCCGTATCCTCCGCCTCCGAAGCAATCTGTCTCTAGAAGGTTGTCGGGCTGAGCTCCTCCGGAAAGCAGAAACAGCCTCTAACCGGGAACCCCAGAATCTCATCAAGCTGATTCCAAGTTAAGGTGTGCCTCTGACCGCCCAACTAAAAATGAATGGAGAGTGGCTCTACTTGTTGGGATGTCTTTGTCATCTTGAGGGTGGCGAAAAACTCACGAACAAGGATGGGGTATGTGGCCCACTGAGCCGTCATCTATTTCCTCCATCAGATCCTTCGGAGTAGATGTAGGGTTTTTCCGTGAACCGAATCACCAAAACCAATTTGAACCGGATCGATTTATGTTTATTGCACATAATAAAAATTCACAAAACCCTAGCATGCTCCTATGAATTTAATACAGAGATTTGTAGATTTAGGGTTTACCATAACTCCGTCGAGTCTGAACCGATCTTTCGCGTTTGAATTCCAAATCTCAATTCAACCACGCGATTCGATTTAATCTGCGGAAGCAGAAATTAGTAATCTAATTT
>JAPKLW010001249.1:123885-153612 GCA_026898455.1 Plectranthus barbatus
AATGCAAATAATAAAGTGGGCCTATAAATTAATTAATTCCCATGTCCACAATCCAGGACACAATTAATTAATTAATATTAATTCTTTTTCACCACAGAATTAATACTGACCTACCCCTTTATTACCACGTTATGAGAACGGGCTGCATTAATTGAGAATCCCCATATTTAAGGTTACCGGACATCCATTAATTAATCGGAGCCTCTGACAAGCTCTAACTACAATTAATTAATATCTTATAATTCCTGAGTAGTACCACTCAAACATTATCACTCGTGCCTGAACTTAATCAGCCTGCAGGACTTTGGCACGATGAATGTTATTGAGCTCCTCAGGGAATGTCCCCATCCTATTACTCGGATATGGTTACCTAAACCCAGTCTCAGGCGGTACTACACGAACTGCTGTTACCCAAGATGCGGATATACGTGCACGTTACTTAGGCTCTCCACCATGGCAAGTCAAAGCAACAGTCAACCCGTGCAAACCCCTGAACCTTCGTTAGGGTTTGGACTCAATCAATATAACGAGATCTTGTATTCGCTGATGTCAGACAGACGAATACATCTCACTGCAGTCCATCAATACGCCACCGCTGCGTACCAGCATGTCAAGTAACCAAGACAGACTACTTATTCCGACAATGCCGCAGCCATCCGGACAGACATATCCTCATACGATGTTTTGGCTGTGATCAGGTTTATGTCTCACTAGGTCAAGTGATCATACTGTCTTCTGCGATCTACAACACGCCGTATGATCGTCCCTATCGGTGAGACAAGAGGATAACATTGTTCATACATGTAAGATTGTTAACAGATAGGAGAAATAAACCGTTGTATACTCATTGTAATAAATGCTTTCAGTATACAAAACCCATCAGTAGAGCCTCCATGTCGGCACCAATGTCGAGTTGTGCTATGGTGTTGGGGCATGTATACCGTGATTGGCGAATATCGGCCTGGAGAAACCGGTTGTAGGCCGTCACATCTGCATTTGATCGGAATGTTGGTCGTCCGGCCATCTTGTTGCTGCACAAAGGAGGAAAAAATCAGGGCAAAGCAAATAGCACCAAACCTCACAAAGGCAAAACATCACAAATTCCCATGGAAAATCCAAAATTCCCTTCATTAAGCACATACCCATTCAAAATTGACATAACAAACGAGCAATTCATCCTTAATGTAAGCAAGTTTTTGTCATGAACTCCCCCAATCAAAGGTTTGTCAATTTGGCCAAAAATCAAAACCACAAAGAAAAGAAGAAAATCACCAAAATCCAAAAATCCTACTCAATAAAGTTTGAAATCGAGACAAAGCAAGGATATATATCGACTAAACAACTAACCCATATCTAATCTAAGCTTGGAAATCGAATTTAGGTCCTAGTATCAACTATGCAAAAACTCACAAGTTCAAATTCCTCCAAATCAAGAGCAAAAGTCAAAAACCTTGTCAAATTCGAAAGAGGAAGTGATTAGAAGTCATACCTTGTGTAGAATCAGTGCTTGAAGGTGAAGGGATTGAGGGTTTTTGTGATTCGGAGTGTTTGGTGTTGTGTGTGAAGTGAGGGAGGGGAAGGGTTTTTAAATTTAAAAACTTACCTGCCCGTCGCGCGTCTGAAACTTTGAATTCGACCGACATGGGTCTACGTCGATCAAAGTCGAGCAAAAATTCGCTCGCTCCTGAGGTGTCGACTTTGATCGACGCAGGTCTGCGTCGGTCGAAGTCGACAATAATTTGCTCCCTGTTGAATTAAACTTGTACGAAAAATGAAGGCAACATTCAATAATTCTAAGTTCGTCTGGATATTAAAATTAAAAAATTCTATCAAAAATAAAAAAATAAGAAAAAGAAAAATTGAAGGTAAATAATTCGTTGGGTTACCTCCCAACAAGTGCTTGGTTTTACGTCGCTAGCTCGACGATACCTTAATTCATGGGCGATCCAAATAGTACACTTCTACGACACCAATTTGAAGTGGTGTGTAATACGGTTTCAGCCTTTGCCCATTGACTTTGAAAGTCGTGCCGTCTTGACCGGCCAATTCTACTACGCCGTTTGGAAATTGGCAGACCACAGTGCATGGACCGATCCACTTCGATTGCAACTTCCCATGTATGAAACGAAGGCGGGAATTGAAGAGGAGGACTTTGTCGTTAGAGTTGAAGACGTGTTGGCGAATTCCTTTGTCGTGAAACCTCTTAGCGTGCTTCTTGTAGATGATACTGTTCTCGTATCCCTCATCCTGAAAATCCTCGAGCTCATTCAGTGCCATGACTCGATCAGCAGCAGCCAGCTTCCAATCCAAGTTGAGCTCCTTAATTGCTCTCCATGCCCTATGCTCCATCTCAACGGGAAGGTGACAAGACTTCCCAAACACCAGCTGATATGGGGATGTACTAATGGGCATCTTGTAGGCGGTTCAATATGCCCACAGTGCATCATAAGCTTCACGGCCCAATCCTTCCTTTGTTTCACCGTCTTTTCTAAAATTTGCTTGATCTCTCGATTGGATAGCTCAATCAGACCGTTCCCTTGAGGATGATACGGTGTAGTGACTCGGTGCTTGACTCCGTATCTTGCGAGTAGGGAAGCTAATAACTTGTTGTAGAAGTGAGACCCCCCATCGCTCACCAGAGCTTGCGGTGTCCCAAACCTTGTTACCAGCTTTTGCTGGAAGTTGATGACGACCTTGGAATCATTCGTGGTTGTCAGGATGGCTTCCACCCACCGCAATACATAGTCCACCGCTAGCAGAATGTAAGAGAAACCATGGGATGGCGGAAAGGGTCCTATGAAGTCTATCCCCCAGACGTCGAATATCTCAACTTCTATCACCGGGGTCTGTGGCATCTCATCCCTCCGCGAGATGTTGCTGGTCCGCTGGCAATATCACAGCCTGTAATCCACCCATGACAGATCCCGTGGATAGAAGGCCAGTAGAATCCACTTGCCAGAATCTTAAAGGCAGTCCGGTTGGCTGAGTGGTGACCGCCGCTAAGAGAAGAGTGGCATGCCTCGTAAATCTGCCGCCACTCTGACTGGGGAATCTGATGTCATGCAGGAATTCTTCTTGGCATACGGGGAGGAGTCTGGTGGAAGAACGTCAGTCACCAGGTAGTTAGCATAATCTGCATACCACGGTGTCTTTGACTCATACGTCTCTTACAGATCCTGAATGGCATAAATCTGCTCATCGGGAAAGGTCTATAGGATCTGCATCTGTCGATCATCTCCCTCAATTGGCTGTTCTAACCATGATAAATGATTGGCTATCACGTTCTCGCTTCCCTTCCTATTTTTGATCTCGAAATCAAATTCCTGCAGCAGCAGAATCCCTCTGATGAGGCGGGGCTTGGCATCCTGCTTGGTGAACAAATATCTGATAGCGGCATGGTCCGTGTAGATGACTGTTTTTGAACCTATCAGATAGGACCGAAACTTATCAAATGCATAGACTACCGCGAGCATCTCCTTCTTAGTGGTGGTGTAGTTACACTACGCCAGGTTCATGTTTTTGCTGGCGTAGTGGATAACATGAAAAAATCTCCCCTTCAGCTGTCCCACAACTGCCCCCACTGCGAAGTCGCTGGCGTCACACATCAAGATGAATGGCTCTCCCCAATCTGGCGATGTAAGGACCGGCGCAATCACCAAGGCCTTCTTCAGTCTCTCGAAAGCCTACAAGCACTCTTCATCAAACACGAAGGACACGTCCTTCTTCAGTAGGTTGCACAGGGGTCTGGAAATTTTCGAGAAGTCCTTGATGAACCTCCTATGGAATCCAGCGTGCCCAAGAAAGCTTCTGACTCCCTAGACATTTGATGGAGGTGGCATCTTTTCAATGACCGCCACCTTTGCTCTATCTACCTCCAATCCCTCGGTGGATATCCTGTGTCCCAGCACAATGCCTTCTTGTATCATGAAGTGGCACTTCTCCCAATTGAAGCACTGATTGGTCTCGATGCATCTCTCCAGTACAGTAGCTAAATTCTGCAAACAAATTCGTAAGAGCTACCAAATACTGAAAAATCATCCATGAATACCTCCATAACCTCTTCGATCAAGTCGTGGAAGATGGCCATCATACACTGTTGGAAAGTCGCCAGCGCATTGCAAAGCCCAAATGCCATCCGTCGGTAGGCGAACACTTCGTAGGGACAGGTGAACGTCGTCTTGTGTTGGTCCTCCGGTGCTACTGCAATTTGATTATATCCAGAATAACCATCAAGAAAGTAATAGTACGGGAAATCGGATAACCTGTCTAGCATCTAGTCAATGAACGGAAGCAGGAAGTGGTCCTTGTAGGTGGCGTTGTTGAGAACCCAATAGTCGATGTAGAACTGCCATCCAGTGACAGGTCGTGTTGCTATCTCTTCTCCGTCATCCCCCTTTACAATTTGCATTCCCCCTTTCTTTGCTACCACCTGAGTGGGGCTGGCCCATTCGCTGTCAGAGATGGGGTAGATCATGTCGTGGTCTACGAGCTTCAGAACTTCCTTCTTTACGGCCTCCTGCATGATAGGATTCAGTCTTTGATGTGCCTGTCTCTTTGGTTTTGCATCGTCTTCCAGTATAATCTTGTGCATACACAGTGAAGGACTGATCCCTTTGATATCTCCCAAAGTCCGACCGATGGCGGACTTGTACTTCCTTATGACTCTCAATAGTTTCTCTAGCTCAACCTGTGTGAGAAAAGAAGACACGATAACTGGGTAAGTATCTTCCAGACCCAAATATGCATACCTAAGGTGTTCGGGTAGAGGTTTGAGGTCCAGGATAGGCGGATCGGAGTTAGAACTCGACGGGTGTCCCTCGACTTCGATCGATGCTGAGTCGACATCGATCGAAGTGCGTAACTTCACCGAGCTCCCTTTTCCACGTCTCCCTTCCCCTTTTGGATTGACCAAACCATCGACTTTGATCGATGCAGAGTCGACGTCGATCGATGCGGGGGTTTTCCGTGTCTCGATCGATTTGCAGCGTGCATCGGTCGAAGTCGAGACCTTCTCTCGACTTCCTTTGGCAATTTTTTGATATTTCGGTGGTAACTTCTCTCTTTTTTCCTCCAATGCCCTTGGGACTTCTTCTCGCACGTCCAGCTCCATGACTACATCAAGAAGTTCATCCTCAGCCAAATCCAAATCTGAAAAGGAAAACAATGAATGTCGTAAACAATTCTCTAAATAATCTTGGTTAGATTTAAGAGAAGAGAAGGGAGAGGAGATCATCGGACAAAAGTAGTTGATCATGTGGCATTCCTCGTCGTAGCTCCCATCATTGTGTTTCTGCATCGACTTGTAGATAGAGAAAGTGATAGACTCGTCATTGATGCGAAATGTTAGTTTCCTGTCTCGGATATCGATCAGAGTTCCCCCAATCTTCAGAAAGGGTCTTCCTAAAATCAGCGGAATGTTGTGGTCCTCTTCCATGTCTATAACCACAAAATCGGCTGGTATGATGAAATTGTAGGGATTCGTGAACTGAATCACGAAGTCCGTTTGCCAAGGATCGTTAATTGGAATATCAAAAATAAATTGCTATGCATATGAACAATCCTAGCATGCTCCTATATTATTATGCATAAGAAGGTTATGCGGAATACCTGGATCGATGAACTCTGAAGAACGCGTGCGCGGAGATGCCCTTTGATCTTTCCCACGCACCAAGATTTAATTTCCTAACAGATTGAGGAAGTTAATCTATAGAAAATAAGTAAATATTTTCGAAAATAAGAGGAGAGAGAAGAAGAAAAATCCTCCTGATCTGATCTTCTGATCTGTATCCCAACTCGATCTGAAAATCTGGTGAAGATTGTCTATCAGATCCCTTGCCCGGTTGAGAAGCATAATTTCCTCCTCGTTCTCAGATCTTAGTCGATCACTTACAGCTCCCAAATACTGGTTTGCTGTGTGCAACTTATGATCTTGTGTGGTGTAGGTGTGTTGAGATCTGAGGAACTGAGGCCTATTTATAGGAAATTCTAGGCTCCTATTGGGCTTGAGTTATCATGGGCCAGACTAGGGACCAGAATGCAAATAGCAAATTAGGCCTATCAATTAATTAATTCCCATATTCAACCCAGAATATAATTAATTAATTAATATTGATTCATGCCACCAGAGAATCAATACTGTCCTACCTATTTGCTACCACGTTTTGAGGAACGGGTTGCATTGGACTCGGTTTATCCCCACATTTAAGGTTATAGACATTCGTTAATTAATTTAAGCTCTGACAAGCTATTTAATTAATTAACATCTTTAATTCCAGAATCAATCCACTCAAACCTTTTCACTTATGCTTGAACTTAATCAGCCTGCAGGACATTAGCATAACGAACCTTTTGAGCTGTTCAGGGAATGTCACCATCCTATACTGGATGTGGTTACCTAGTTCAGATACCAGACAGTCATACACAAATTGATATCACCCAAGACTGCAGATGTACAGGTTCAACTATAACCTTCTCTACAACTCAAAGTGATATACAATATATGTACACTTCTGTATCCTCATATAGGCTTAAGATTCCATCGAGTCATAGAGATCTAGATTCTTTTAATGTCAGATAGAAGAATCGATCTCGACTTAGGTCCTCATCAATGTGTGCCCCACACCAGCATACCAAGACATCCAAGATAAGATGCTTATCCGCATATGCTGCAACCTACACCGATAGTTTATCCTGGAACTGTCTCAGCTGTGATGACTATTTATATCTCGCTAGGTCAAACGATCCATACGATCTTCCGTGATCTTCTACACACCGTATGATCTCCCTATCGACGAGATAAGAGGATAATTGTGTTTGCAACACATGTTTGTTAATTCAGATAGGAGATGAACATACAACAATTATGATTACCAGTATATTAACCAATAAACCTTGTACATAATATACCAATCATAATGCTTTCAGTATATAAATCCATCAGAAATCCTTAACTTTTACGAGCACATCCTCCACAATCCCCTTTGGGTAGGAGACGGAATGATCCACCGTCTGCAGTGATATGATGGTCGGCTTGATAATTTCGATGGCCAACCTCTTGAAAATTTACAACAACATCAAGTTGATGGATGCTCCCAAGTCACATAGAACCTTCCCGATGGTCTCTCCTTCGATGATGCAAGATATAGTGAAAGACCCCATGTCTTCTCTCTTCAGTGGAATCTTCCTCTGAATTATCGCGCTGCATTCCTCGAAGAGGTTTACCGTCTCGTGCTCCATGAATGGTCATTTTTGAGAGACCATGTCTTTCAGAAATTTGATGTATCCAGGCATTTCCTGCAGTGCTTCAATCAAGGGAATGTTGATGTGCACCTTCCTCATGTTCTCAAGGAAACGTGCATATTGCTCGAGCATCTTGGTCTTTGCGAACCGCTGAGGAAATGACATCAGCGGCTTTTTTGGAGGTGGAGTTAGCGTCGACTTCAACCGAGGTGGTCCTGTGTTGATCGACACTGGGTCTTGATTGGTTTCCCTGGCCGAGCCTCGACTTCAATCGACGTGCTCGGCATCGATCGAAGTCGAGGTCAATTCTGCATCTTCTCCTTCTTTTTCGCCTTCGTCGGTCTCCAGTGGGTCTGCATCCGGATGTTTTGGCCCGTCATAGGACTTACCCCCTCTGAGTGTGATAGCATTCACTTGATTCCTCTGGTTCTAATTTTTGGGGTTTACTTGAGTGTTGCTTGGAAGCTGTCCGAGCTTGTGCTGGGCTCCGAGGGTGTTGGCGATCTGACTGACCTGTGTCTCAATGATTAGCATATGCTTCTCCACACGGTCTACTTTAGTGTTAACTCCTGAGATAACCTGTTCCAGCTTGCTCACTTTATCAGTGGACCCCTGCATAAACTTAGCCAAAATCTCCTCAAGATTTGGCTTCTTCTTCTCCACCACTGCTCCATCTTGCACTGCAAATCCAGGTGGTGGTTGCTCCGCAGCTTGAGGCTTCGCGTAGGAAAACCCAGGGTGGTTCCTAGCGTGATTGTAGTTGTAGGGTTGATTGTGCTGCTGGTTGTGCTGTTGATATCCTCCGCGGTAATTATTCTGATAACCACCCATTTGGATGAAATTTTCATCAGCACAATCCACTTCAACTGGAGCTTGCACTGGCTCCACCGCTGCAACAGTCTGCTCCACTTTCAGTGTAGCGAAGTCTTCCCGCAGTTTCTTCACCTCGGCTGCCAAATCAGGTTCTTCAGCGGCCTTCTCCACTATTTTCTCAACAACCTTCACAGGTCGATGTCGACTCGAGGACCAACGTTGATTGTTGTTGGCCATCTTTTGGAAGAATTCCATGGCATTCTTTCCATTTTTCATCATGATGGTGTTGCCCAGTGTGGTATCCACCAACTCAACGGTCCTCTCATTGAGCCCTTCATACAATGCCTCTGCCTGCTCTTCTAGGGGTAGACCATGACTTGGGCAAGATCTCAACAACTCCTTGTAACGTTCCCAAACTTCGTAGAAGCTCTCGCCAGGCCTTTGAGCAAAACGGATGATCTCTTTCCTACTCTGCCTGATGATGTTTGGAGGGAAGAAGTTTTCTAGGATTTTATTCCGTAGCCCCGTCCATGTACTGATGCTCCCCTTGTCCAGTGCAGTAAACCAGGATTGTGCCTTGTCCCTCAGAGAGAATGCAAACAGACGCATTCGGATGGTTTTCTTGCTGACCCCTCCGATCTTGACACTATTGCAGAGCATAAGAAACTTATCTAGATGTGCATATGGATCCTCAGTTGCTCTCCCGCCGAATTGGTTTTGTTGCACCATTTGTACTAATCGGTCTTCAGCTCGAAGTTATTGGTATTGATGCCGATTCTGAAGTCTGTGTCTTTGAACTGAGGTTGATACCGCTTCTGCATGGCTTCCTCTTCCTCATCATCATCTGATCCCTCTGACTGATCCTGATCTTCTTCCTCATTGTCATCAGGAATGTTCTCAGATAGTGGGTTGCGGCGAAGATGTCGGTTATTCTGATTGTTCCTCTCGAGATTTAGCTGTTGGAGTTGTGCTGTCATGGTTTGAACTTCTTGGAGAAGCACGGTTTGCTCCTCCGGGGTTAATACCGGTGGAGGTGGTGGATCCTCTGGTGGTATGATTTCAGCCATTAGTTTATTACTCGAGCTTCCTTATTCCTGCTTCTTCCTTCGGTTCTTTCAGCAAGTAGCTTCAATTTCCGTATCGTAGTCTAGCAGGTCCTTCCCTTTAGCTCTTGTGCTCATACACTACCTGTACATCAAAGGAGGTAGTGGGGTTAAACTGGAAAAGAAAAATGAAAATACGAAACAAGATGAAAATATCAAAATTGCGTCAACTTTGATCGACGCTCCTAGACGTCGATCGAAGTCGAACTAAAAACTTGAAAAATACGATAAAATTTAAACTTGCGAAATTTACAGCCTAAATCAAAATTCCAAGCACAGAAATAATAGTAAGGCTTAATCTATTTACTCCCTGACAACGGCGCCAAAATTTGATCGCTAAAAATATTTACTAACGACTTAGCAAAGCTAATAATATAGCGGCAAATAAAATTATCGAATCCCAGAGGAGTGAAGTAATGAATAAACCCTAAGTACTAAATCAATCGTTTTTGGAATATTGGTTAGGAAAATAGAAAACAAGATTTTGTTGTTTGAATTCTAAAATTTAAATAAAACAGTAAATTGTGAAAGGTTTTGAAATTTGAATGTGAAAAACATAGATCCTAGGGCTTTCTACTTATTATGCTATACATATAATTATGAATCAATTAATTGCCAATTTTCATTATTCTTCGTAGTGGAATATCGAAAAAATATTTTGAATTTCTGGTGAGAACAATTCACAAAGTTGATTAATTAATTTACTCTACCATTTCAGTCTCAAGGAAATATAATTAACTCCAATTAGATCTACAGATTTATTCCTACAATCAATTCTCTCTTTTCAGACAAGAAAAATAATTTGTATTATAAAAACCATGTTCCATTGAAATCTATCACCTTTTGAGTCTCTAAATTCCAACTAATTTAATCCTAACTTATGGCCAGTAAATCAAGATCGTAACAAGTCCTAGTTTTCATAAACTACGAATCAGAAAGGCAATTAACTTAATTCAATCATACATATGCATAATATTCGAAACCCTAGAATCTACAGAGAATTTAGCTACGCAAAGACATAATCAGAATTAACATAAAAAGATAAAACCTGAAATAATCTTGCATAAGGAAAAACTCGAATCCGGAATAATCTTGAGTTGTTGCCACAATGTAATCCAAATGCAAAAATAAACTCAAAAATACTAAATTGCTGTTTTGGTCTTTTTCTCTAATAAAATCTCAAATCTAACACACTAATTTTTGACCTAGAAAAAGCTTTTTATAGTTGTCTTGGATGTATCCTGTCAGGCTTTAGATTTAAGATACAAATCTATCTCAAAACCAAGAAAAATCCGCCAGATATAGATCGGCGTCGACCAACGTGGCCTCACGTCGGTCGATGTGGAGGTTTGGATCGACCTTCACTTTGATCCTGGAATTTCTGTCGACTTCGATCGACGCACACCGGCATTGATCAAGGTGGAACCCTTCATGCCGATTGCTCCTCACTCTCGACTTCGATCGACGCGGGTCTGCGTCGATGAAGCCAAGACTTCTTCCTCGGGCTTCATTCCTTCCTTGGTCATTTTTCATCCAAAAACCTTCAAAACACACCATCACGAGCATCTAACGTGCAATAACCCTATCATGCATGAAAAAGTGAATAAACTACTCTAAAAACACTAAAATACTAAATAAACATATTGATAAGTTATTGAAAATACGAACTTATCACCTACCAACTAGAGGACTACGACGGAAGGGAGATCGCAAATAGTTAGAATGTCAAGCACCTGAAGAAATACTATTTCTAAAAATGGGATCAAACTCATCGATCTCATAGATACGCATCTCTCACTCATCTTTCTATCTTTATTTACTTAAACATCTCGAACCATAACGAACTTGAGCGTCGGAGGGGCGATGCCACACCCCTCACCTTTATCTTGCAGGGTCTACAAGACACTTGAAGGAGCTCTTGTAGGACTTCGATCAATCCTACACCCAGATAATGACTCCTAACTCTTATCATTTTCATTTTAATTATTATTTTTTTACAATTAGTTACTGACTTAAGTATCAAAGAGGCGATGCCAACTCTATTTTGTTAGCCATGTTACAGTTCAATAATAGAATCACATGCGCACGATGAAAGACCAATATAAAACACGAAGAAAAAGTACTATTCACAGACATAAAACATAAAATGGAGTTTGTAAGTACAGGAAGAAGCAGACTGTTCGAACAAAAAAGTAAATTGTTATTCACAAAAAGCTAAACACGGCCGGGAGAGGAGGAGATTGAGGATCAGGAGGCCGTCTGTGGGTCGAGGTTTGACCTAGAGTTTGCCTCAACAGTAGGTGTAGGGCCAGATGAAGACTCGGTTGGTTGCGGGCCACTACCTTGGACATTGCGCTCAATTTGAGGCGGCTCCTGGTCCGCCGACTGCTCCCCAACGAACTCTCGTGTGTGCCAAAGGGGACCAACTGACGCTCGTTGGTCTGCTCCTCCGGGTTGGGACCTCCAGCCGGAACATCCAAGACGCTGTGGTTGAGGTCCGAAAACTGCTCAGTAATTCTGCCCCGGACCTCGGTTTTAACCTGTTCAGTGTTGCTTGCAAGATCGATTAAGACCACGCACCAAAAAATAAAGAAAATGAAGCGATAACTAAAAAAAGGAAAACGATGTAAATGATGGAGTATGTCGTATGTTTTAGCAAAGTGAGGAGAGAGGATCAAAGACCCAAAATAAAGCCCCTCGCTTGATTTTAGGAAAATGATTTGGTCCTCGAGCCCCTTCAGCTCGGTCGTATAGCTCTCCTTCTGAGTCCGCAACCGAGTGTCCAAGGATCGAATCTGATCCCCTATTTTCTGGAGGTCCGTCCCCAGAATAGCAATATCGGTCGTGGCCTACGCGTACTTACGGCGAAAGATGTTAGCTTCTTCTTCGCACGCATTGGCCTCTGCCTGGGCCTCATCCACCTTGATAGCAAGGGAAAAAGCCTTGCCCTCTGTCTCGTCGAACTACCCCTCTAGCTCCTCGATCCGCTTCTTGTCGTCCTTGCACTCCTTCTAGAGATGATAGATCTCCTCGGTGCACTTGTCGCCAAAATTGACGAGCTCCTGATAGATCGTATCGAACTTCACGGAGTTCTGAAAAATAAAGAGATAGTCAGTTAGGATCAAGAAAGAGCACAATCGAAGTAAAAGCAGGTCAAAAAAGAATGGATAAAGCGATTTATCTCAAGCTGGCGCGGCTCGTAGCGTGAGAGCCGCATGAACACTAACCCTGACGACGGGTCAATCACCGTGGGGTTCAACAGGATCTGACGAGAATGGACCAGAAAAGTATCCACCCTCCTGTTCGGGGGACCCGTGGTCTAAACCATAGACCTGCTCCGGTCCTCTGGGTAGTCCCGGCGGGTGTCCTCCTGGGACCTACGACGGAGGCAGCATTCAAGCCCCCCTAAAACTCTTTCCCCTTCTCCACGTCCCACTGGGACATGGTGGTGGGGGTGATAGGGGGCGGGAGCTGGTCCCCTCCAACTCTGGAGGCAGCCGGAAGGGAGGTGGAGGCAGAGGAGTTGGCCCAGGTCCCGTCTGGGGCCTCTTCGGCGGGTCGGCCTCATGACCCTTGGCCTCTTCCTCATCCCAGGCCCTCTTTTTGTCCTGTAGGGCCTTGGCAACCTGCTCTGGAGTCACCTGAGGTCGGACCATGGCTTTGGGTAGTTTGATCAACTTTCCATCAATGTCGAGAAGGGTGGAGTTAGTCATAGCGCATCCTTGCTGCACCAGCCACCACTCACGATCTCCTAGAGTCACATCGTAGGCACGATCAACATGTGCCTGCTCGGCATCAGTGAGCACCGGGAAATCCCTCCCTACAAGGAAAACAAAGAGATCAGTACGAGAACTAATTCAAAAATGTACCTAAAAAGATTGTCGACCCACTGATTGGCATCCCGCCGTATTTGAGGAATTCTGGGTTCTCTATATCGAGCTTCAGAAAGAAGTAGATGTTCCACCATCTGGGGGAGTTTGACTTTGGCTTTTTGATCAGTGTCGACCTCCCTAAAGCCCATTGGGTAAAGTAGTAGTGGTGCTTGTCAGCACACTGATTGATTCGGTACATGCTGTGCCACTCCATCACGATTGGGAGGCCAGCTCGAGGTCCGTCTAGACAGGGAAGACCCCGACCAGATGGCACCAACTATTGGGAGCAAGCTGGAAGGGGAAGAGGTTATATGATGCGAGGACCTCGCTGAAGAAGGGGTTCACCGGAAGCCTGACCCCGTTGTCCATCGCTACGGTATAGAACTTGGCGAACCCACGCGGCAGGTCAAAACACCTTTGCTCAGACCTTAGCACCCTATATACAACGCCGCGGCAGGGTACTGAGTCTTCTAGGGCCTTCATTGTGTCTCGGGTAACCCCCGAAATAGTAACCAACACCCGGTGAGTATGCCATCCTCTGGCAACACAAAGTCACTAGCCATCTCAGGCTCTAGGTCGACCACGTCGACCTCACGGCCAAAATTGCTGGTCTCCCCTCCGCCCATTATCCTGTCCAGCCCACGGATCATCTCCGACAACATCTTATCACCATCGGAGTCGAGAAATTCTTTGGCGCCCTTGCCCTTATCATCCAGACTTGGCCTCTTTGGCCCCTGGAAGAGTAGGCTCCAATTGGGACCAGATAAAGTCCACCGCAGTAGGACCCCTCTCTGGGGAATGGGTGAAAAGAGGAGTTAGATTGATTCCCTCAGACCCAGAACCCTCGCAGTTCTAGGAATCAGACTAAGTTGAAGACACGATCAAAAACATACTACAGAAATCTTGAAATTAATTAACCTAAAGAAAAGAAAAAAAGGGAGGCGAGCCCCGGTCAGCCCACATCCATCCCACACATACGAATCATGAACCCTAGAACCCTCGACAAAATGAAAATCAAGAGAAATAATAAGACAAGGAGTAGGAAAGAGAGGCTACCTTTTGAAGAAGAAGAACGAGTAGCGAGAGAACTCGGAACAATCACTGGAAATGACGGCAACCCAAAGATAAAACATGCCGGAAATTGCAAGGACAGAGAAAGGGAAACAGAAAGAGAGGTTGCCTTAAAGAAATGAAGATAAAAAATCACATAAGTGACGATTATTAGCGCACGCCCGTTCAATTGCTCAAAATTGCCCCCGATTTTCATGGTTATTACGAAGTTGTCATTCGATTTAGGTGGTAAAATTGAAAAGTAGTTCGACACATTGATGTACAATAAAAACGCATACAAATTCTCAATGCACACACAAGGTTTAATTATCAATCCAGGTCCTTCTTCCCTTCGCCTGCTAGATTACCGGGATACTATAGCAAAGTCTAATAGCTAGGCAAAATAAAATCATTGAGTGATTTCTATCAAACTAGGCAATCAATTTAAACCTATGCTAACAACATATTACAAGCAATGAATTAAACCAAAAATCAATATCCAATCTCAATCAATCAAATCAATTCTCTCCACACTTTGGTAAACCAAGACAAACAAATACTCAAATGAGGTAGATAGGATGTTGAAATAAACGAAGATGTAATCCAATTAGGTTAATCATTGATGTAAACACATTTTAGTCCCTAGATGGAAGATCAATTCGCTCTAATATAGCCAATCCCTTGTCTCAGTGAATTGGCCGTTGATGATGCTAGAAACTACAAACAGTCACGTTATAAGTTCCTAACTCACTCCTAAAAGCTCGCAAATTAAGGACCTATGCACTGGATCGAGATACATATGAAGACATGTTATTCATGACACGCCTATCTGCGTATTAGCTGCAATGATTGTGTCAATTATCACCTAGATTGGCTCTTACCTACATCTAGATGAATAGGAACAAGCTCTAGCATGCTTCAATCACAAAGAGGGAGGTAAACAAACAATTATCAAACCTAATCTTCATAGATCCTTGTTCAAATCAACATCCAAATTGAATTAGAACAACATACCACTCAATTGTAACCATACAAAGTTGAAATGAAATAAATCCATTACAATTGATAAGTAGAAAATGAAATCTTCCCCAATTGGATTTGCTTGGTCTTGATCTACCCCTTGGATCTTTAATTCTTCTCCAAGGATGATGGATTAGCTCCTTGATACCCTTGGGTGAGGTTTTGGAAGGGATGGAAATGAAATCGTAGAAAGGATTTAAGAGGATTTAGTGTAGATTTTGCCAAAAGTATCAAAAAATCCCTTTAAAATTTTGAGTTTCCCCTTATTATAGACGAGCAAACAGGGCCTCGGATCGCACGGGCCAAGGTAGGATCGCCCGGGATAGCTCAGAAACTGAAATAACTGCCAAGACACGTTCTGGCTCGGCCGAGCACTGTAGGACTGGCCGAGCGAGCCCTTTGTCCGACATGGCTCGACCGAGCCAGGCTCAGCTCGGTCGAGCCTGCTCGCTAAAAACTAGATTACTCTGCTCGGTTGAGCCTGACTTCCTTTGATCCCTAGCTCGGGCGATTTTCCTCCAAAACTAAGCAAAAAGTGTTGCTTTATGCTCAAAACTCAACCTACACCATCCAAAACACAAAAACACGAAAACACAACAAAAGAACAACAAAAACATATGATATGAGAGTAAAATGACCACAAACATGCAGATTCACACATCGAAATATAGGTCATTTTACGCACATATCACACATTGAACTCCAGCAAAAGTAGTTCTCTTATCCAAACTACCTACAACCCCACAGGGCCACGGGTCTCCACCCTAACAAATACAGTACCTCGACGAGTACTCCTATCGCTACAAAGAGGTCGTGGTATACGCCATACTCATAAAAGACCCCTAAAAACATGAAATAAAACAGTTTGCAGGGGCTAACCAGATGGCCAAATTAAAACAGGACAGAACCCGAATTGACCCTACAAAATGCCGCAGTTATGGGCCCGCGGCCATGACACTCACAGTAGCTTCTCGGGGCTGCGCTAGCAGGGAGGATCACCCACAGAGGAACTGGTCCCCCGGCAGGGTATGTGCCCACGGGCACCCCAATAATACTGAACTCCCACTTCATAGGAGTCCGAAGGGCCAACATCTGAGAAAATGATCTGCCTACGAAAGGTAAAGCACGAAACGTACCAATTATTCAACTCAGTGAGCTCCTCAGAGAGTAACCCGCTGAGCCGAAGGGGCTATTGTTGGGGAACATTGATAATCGGTCCACTTAGAGGCCCATAGCATATCCCAATATCAATTTCACAGGTTGAGCAGTAGGTTGACCCAGAAGGAAGAAACCTAGAAGAAAGCAGTTCGAATGAAGAAGTAGTCCGAGTGAAAGTTGTTCGCAACAAGCAATTCAACCAAAGTAGTTCGTCCAGGACGCAGAGCAGATCGATAAGCCAAACTAGGACACCCAGGCGGTTATTGAGCAACCATCCAATGGTCGAAAGTGTTGACGTGTAACGGGAGGATAAGCTCGCGACCTTCTTGGAAGAGGTTGGTGGCATTCAGCATAACGACCCCGATAAATCCAGAGTTTGTTGCCCAACAAGCTGAGCAAGATTCTAGGAAACCCAGTAAATCCAGACCCCTATATATAACCCTTTGTAAGCCGTTTTTTGGTACTTAACCCTAGATATCGAGATCCTACGCTATTGACTTCCTTTTTGAATCTTTGTAAGTTGTACTTGCGTTATGCATCGAGCTGGTTATTGTCAGACTGGTTTCCCGATTGCCGCTCCAAAATCTCACTGAATAAGATAATTTGGTTTGTCGTACTTTCGTTTATTTATTATTCTCAAGTGTTGTTATTACTATTTTCTGTATTATTCGTGTACAAAGTTCCTGGGGTTCCGTATCCATACGAAACGAACCATAACATAAAAAATATTAATTAAGGAAATAATTTCTATTATATAATTTTATAAGTATATTTTAACATAAAAAAATAATAGATTAATTTTAGCTCGCGTGCGCGAGAGTAAAACTAATTAATTACCAATCCAAGTATCCAACAAATGAATATAATTTAATATTGTTATTGTTGAACATTACTTGGACTCCATTTATTGGGTTGAATGGGCCTAATTATATGAATATATGATAGATGGATTTTGTGAATTCTGTAACGTGAAATTATGAGAATGAGAGCTATTTTTTCACTCTGTATTTTTTTTTTCTTTTTTTCTCATAAATTATAATATATATAAATCCTGTTGAATATATGGTTGAACATAATAACTATTACAACGTTGTGAGAACAATAAATTGAACCTCACAGAATCATTATCATTATTTGGACAAAGTAACTAGAATTCAAGGCCTATGGAGATCAAAGTTTCCTTAAACCAAGTTCGCCCCGTATGAGTGTTTGATGAAGGGATTCGTGAACTGAATCACAAAGTCCGTTTGCCAAGGATCGTTAATTGGAATATCAAAAATAAATTGCTATGCCTATGAACAATCCTAGCATGCTCCTATATTATTATGTATAAGAAGGTTTATGCGGAATACCTGGATCGATGAACTCTGAAGAACGCGTGCGCGGAGATGCCCTTTGATCTTTCCCACGCACAAAGATTTAATTTCCTAACAGATTGAGGAAATAAATCTATGAAAATAATAAAATTATTTTCGAAAATAAAGAGGAGAGAGAGAAGAAGAAAAATCGTCCTGATTTGATCTTCTGATCTGTATCCCAACTCGATCTGAAAATCCGGTGAAGATTCTCTATCAGATCCCTTGCCCGGTTGAGAAGCAGAATTTCCTCCTCGTTCTCAGATCTTAGTCGATCACCACAGCTCCCAAAACCTGGTTTGCTGTGTGCAATTTATGATCTTGTGGTGTGTTGAGATCTGAGGAACTGAGGCCTATTTATAGGAAATTACTGGACTCCTATTGGGCTTGAGTTTCATGGGCCAGACGAGGGACCAAAATGCAAATAGCAAATAAGGCCTATCAATTAATTAATTCCCATATTCAACCCAGAATATAATTAATTAATTAATATTGATTCATTCCACCAGAGAATCAATACTGTCCTACATATTTGCTACCACGTTTTGAGGTACGGGTTGCATGGGCTCGGTATATCCCCACATTTAAGGTTACAGACATTCATTAATTAATTTAAGCTCTAACAAGCTATTTAATTAATTAACATTTTATATTCCTGAATCAATCCACTCAAACCTTTTCACTTATGCTTGAACTTAATCAGCCTGCAGGACTTAGCATAACGAACCTTTTGAGCTGTTCAGGGAATGTCACCATCCTATACTGGATGTGGTTACCTAGTTCCAGTACCAGACAGTCATACACAAACTGCTATTACCCAAGATACAGATATACAAGCTCAACTAGAGCCTTTCACTGCAACTCAAAGTAATACACAATCTGCATATACTTCTGTACCTTCATTTAGGCTTAGGATCTCGTCAAGCCATAGAGATCTAGATTCTTTTAATGTCAGATAAAGGAATCGATCTCGACTTAGGTCCTTATCAATGTGTGCCCCACACCAGCATACCAAGCCATCCAAGATAAGATGCTTATTACTGCGTATGCTGCAGCCTACACCGACAGTTTATCCTGGAACTGTCTTAGCTGTGATAACTATTTATATCTCGCTAGGTCAAACGATCCATACAATCTTCCGTGATCTTCTACACACCGTATGATCTCCCTATCGACGAGATAAGAGGATAATTGCGTTTGCGACACATGTTTGTTAATTCAGACAGGAGATGAACATACAACATTTATGATTCCCAGTATATTAACCAATCGACCTTCTACATAATATACCAATCATAATGCTTTCACTATATAAATCCATCAATCTCCCACTTATACTCAAAGCATTATACAGGTGCTTTCCAGAGTATAACGCGTCTAAACTAATCTAGCTATTACATCAAACATTCTACGTGGATAGCTTTGCCCTCAGTCCAAGGTTACGTACATGCATCTCGTTGACCTTCTAAGGCAGAGCCTTTGAGAATGGATTCGCTAGATTATTTCTTGTATCAATCTTCTCTACTAGCACATCACCCCTTGCTACGATTTCTCGTATAATATGGTACTTCCTTTCAATGTGTTTTGTTGCTCTGTGAGTTCGTGGTTCCTTTGAATTAGCCACAACTCCCAAATTATCACAGTATATCGTGATTGACTTGGGCAACTTAGGAATCACGTCCAACTCCAGAAGGAAGTCTTTCGAAGCTTCAGAAGCTGCCACATACTCTGCTTCCATGGTGGAGTCCGCAATGCACTTCTGCTTTGCACTCCTCCATGATATGGCCCCACCTCCCAATGTAAACACATAGCCAGAGGTGGACTTCTTTTCGTCTCGGTCTGCCTGGAAATCCGAATCAGTATAACCCACAGGGCACAACTCCTCACACTGATAGACGAGACAGTAGTCTCTAGTCCTTTTCAGGTATTTGAGTATGTGCTTTACCGCGGTCCAATGCGCTTGTCCAGGGTTATACTGGTATCTCGCTACCATGCCTACAACAAAGCAGATATCTGGCCTCGTACATAGCATTGCATACATGAGGCTCCCCACGGCCGATGCATACGGCACGTTTCTCATTTCATCTTTTTCCCTTTGTGTCACCGGAAACTGATCCTTGGAAAGATATATGCCATGTCTGAAGGGTAACAGACCTTTCTTGGCAGTTTGCATACTGAAACGGGCAATCACAGTATCCACATATGATCCTTGAGACAAGGTCAGCATCCTTTTATTGCGCTCCCGCAATACTTTTACCCCTAGGATGTATCCTGCCTCCCCAAGGTCCTTCATATGAAACTGCTCGGATAACCACCCCTTTATTCCCGACAATACTTTCACATTATCGCCAAATAGGAGAATATCATCTACATAAAGTGCAAGGAACACCACGCTTCCGCTGACACATAGACGGTACACGCAACTCTCGTTTGAGCATTGTGAAAAATCCATAGGATTTAATCACTTCATCAAAACGCAAATTCCATGACCGTGAAGCTTGTTTAAGTCCATACAGCAACTTCCTTAGCTTCCAGACCAAATGTTCTTCGCCTTTCTGCACATAACCTTCTGGCTGTTGCATATAGATGTCCCTACCTTCTTCAAGGTACCCGTTTAGAAATACGGTTTTGACATCCATCTGCCAGATTTCTAGGTCCTTATGTGCTGCTATGGCTAGGAGTATACGAATGGACTTAAGCATGGCTACCGGTGAGAAGGTCTCGTCATAGTCTACACCTTCTTTCTGACTATAACCCTTCGCCACCAGCCTTGCTTTGAAAGCTGTAATTTCACCATTCGCTCCTTTCTTTCTTTTGTATACCCATTTGCACCCTATGGCTCGACAGCCATCTGGCAAATCAGTTTTCTGGTATACATCCATAGCCGTAATGGATTCTATTTCAGAATCCATGGCGATCAGCCATTTGTCTGCATCTTTATCAGATACCGCCTCGTCATATGTCCAGGGATCGGTATCATCTAGTCCATTTTTCGGGATCAAGTCAAAAGACTCTCCCACGAACATGTACCTTTCGGGTTGGTGGACAACCCTCCCACTGCGACGAGGCATCTGAACCGTGTCAGTAGTTGGCATAGTACGCGTTGGTCCCATACCTTGCATCAGTGGCAGTGTTGGTATAGCCTCACCTGTTGTAGGTGGATTTACCGTTACACTGGGCTTTCCTGATGGAATTGCTTCTTTGTCCTCAAGCTCGTGGAGGACAATTTCACTCTTGGATATGTGGTTTCTTACATATTCGTCCTCCAAGAATGTCGCGTTGGTACTGACAACGACTTTCTGATTCTCAGGACAATAGAAGTAACCACCTTTCGTTAGCCTGGGATACCCTACAAACAGCATCAACTTACACCTACTTTCTAACTTATCAGGTTCCTTTGTCAGCACATATGCCGGACAACCCCAAACCCTCACTCTGTTCAAACTTGGCTTTCGCCCATACCAGAGTTCCAGAGGTGTTTCAGGAACTGATTTAGAAGGTATTAGGTTAAGCAAATAGGCCGTTGTCTCCAATGCATATCCCCAAAACGAAATCGGCAAGCTTGCATAACTCATCATCGACCTGACCATTTCCAAGAGAGTTCTATTTCTTCTTTCTGCTACACCATTTTGTTGAGGGGTTCCTGGTGCAGTCCACTGGGATGTAATCCCGTTATTTGACAAGTACTGCAAGAACTCGTTACTGAGGTATTCTCCACCACGATCTGATCGTAGTGTCTTGATAGTCTTACCTAGCTTCTTTTCTACCTCAGTCCTAAACTCTTTGAATTTCTCAAAGCATTCAGACTTATGGCGAAGCAAATAGACATATCTGAATCTTGAGTAATCATCAATGAATGTGGCGAAATACTCATAACCACCACGAGCTTGCGTAGACATTAGTCCACATAAGTCAGAGTGGATCAATTCCAACACATTCTCTGCTCGAGACTGACTTGCCTTAAAAGGCCTGGTCGTCATCTTTCCTTCTATACAAGACTCATAGATTTGATGCGGTACCACTTGGAAAGAATCCAAGAGCCCATCGCATACTAATCTTTTAATCCTCTTTAGATTGATGTGACCTAGTCTCAAGTGCCAGATATATGTTTGATCCTCATCGGAAGAAAACTTTCTCTTTAAATGATTATTATTATTGGATGAGTTTGCAACATTCACGGAAGATTTATGCATACAATCAATGATGTAGAGAGAGTCAATCAGTTTGCCATGACAGATAACACTGTTATTACGAATGATAGAAACTCCACTATCAAAAATAACTGAATATCCATCACAAAATAACTTGGAAATTGAAATTAAGTTCCACCAAAAAACCGGCACATATAAAACATCTCTCAAAATCAGAACATTGTTTTCAAAGCATAAAGTAAAATCTCCAATGGCTACTGCTGAGACTCGCTCTCCGCTGCCCATTGAGATGGTAATCTCGTCATGCTTCAGCTGCCTTGTCGGCCTGAACCCCTGCAAAGTATAACAAACATGGTCAGTAGCTCCAGTATCCACTACCCAAGAATGGGTAGAAACCGATGCTAAACATGTTTCCGTTATAAATGCACATGACGCACCTTGTCAAGTGTTCCTGACTTGACAATCTTTCTTCCAGTGACCAGCCTTGCCACACCTGAAACACTTGTCTCTTTTAGCAGGCACGCCCGGTGTCCTTCTTGACTTTCTACCAGAAGTTGTACCTTTGGGTTTCTTCTTAAACGTTCCTTTGCACCTCTTGCCAACCAGCGCAACAGGACGATTACTAGAAGTAGCCAAAACAACCTTTTCTGGCTGCATAACTGATTCCGCTGCCATCAAGTCATTGAGTAGCTCGTTAAGAGTGTACTCTTTCTTGTTCATGACAGCATTCAGTCTAAAGTTCTCATAGGACTTTGGCAGAGAGTTGAGGATGATATAAACCTGCGCTTCCGCATCGATACCACCTCCGTGCAGCGTGAGCTCATCCATGAGGTGAGTCATGCCGACCACGTGCTCTCTGACCGAGCTACCTTCTACCATTTTCTTTCCCACGATTTCCCTCATGAGATTGAATCTGACTGCTCGGTCTGACTCACCATAGGTCGTTGTGAGGCTGTCCATTATGTCACTAGCATTATCATATGAATGATGCTGCTGTGCAAGTACCTTGGACATAGTAGTCATCATATAGCATTGTTGGGAAATTATTCCTAAAATCTCCCTTAGGATGTATTTGTAAAAGGTTTTTGTGAATCAAACCTTAGTAGTTGGTCGATCATTTGCTGAACTCTAATTAGTCTAGCATACTCTGTAAAGTCCTGTATAGGTTCTATATTGAGTTGTAATAGACTAGTATGCTAGAAGAAGTCCTAATAGTCACGGAGAAAATGATGTTTGCTATAAGACTTCGAAAAACAGAATGCTAAGATATTAGCATTCATCAAACTGCTAGAGAAATGAGCAAACAAAGGATAAAAGAGTCATGCATCAACGAGAGTCTTCAGCTGCTAAACAAAGGATCCTAGCAGAGCAATACACAGGATGCTGAAGTCTCACTGCCGTTCTGACAAAAAGCTCACACAAAGGACGAGACATTCCCGAAGTAGTTAGGAAAGTACAAGTCAAAGACAAAAGCGACTGTCACAAACCAAACACTCTTGGATCAAGGAGCCGTTGAGTCTAACGGATATGGAGATTCAAAGTTTGAATCACCATCTATAAAAGACAGGTCCGAAAGTGGAGAAAAGAGCTGCTTCTATCACTACCGACATTCGCAAACTACACAAGTGTGAGATTCCTTTGAAAAAGCGAACAAGTGAAAAGTAGTCAGTTGAGAGCTCGTGATAAAAAGCGCATTCAAAGCTTTCAACAACCTAGAGTGTCTTCTCATTGAATATCTAACACTCATCCTTGAAGATCCTTGAACTTCCGTTAAGAATCTTCAATCATTGGGATAACTTCCTTACTAGGAGTATCCAACAGTCATTCTTGAAAAATATTGACTCTGACGGGCGTTAGCCGCATATTTATTGAGTTCAGGGGCAAACTATAAAAGCCTCAATAGTGAAGGACAAGTTTTACGAAGGTGTGCCCTTGACTTGGCCGGAGCTGTGATCGGAAAAGTGCAAAGTATCGGAGGATAGCTATGCTGTGGCCGGTTCGAAAGTTCGCCGCCTACTGCAAGTGTTAGCGAATCCTTGTACTGATTGTATACTTTTCTAGTGAAATACTTAGCATACTGGCTAAGGAGTGGATGTAGATCTATTTGGATCGAACCACTATAAAGTCTTGTGTTCATCTACTGTTTTATTACTTACCGTTTAAAGCTGATTTGAAACCTTGCAACAGAGTTGCTAGTGTATATCTGAAAACTAACTTAAAACATAACTTGAGCTAAGAAACATTTTGTAAACAACGATAAGTGTAAGTGAGGAACATTTATTCCGCTGCATTTCGTGTTAAGTTGTATTCACGACGACTCTGATATTTGAGGACCAACAAGTGGTATCAGAGCAGGAGGTTGAAAAACCGACTGCTTCTAAGTCGCTTTGAAACCTGATCTATCTTTTCCTTGCACTCTTATCCTTGTTTTTGTCTATCTAGCTCAGGAAATCACTCCAAAAACATACAGAATGTTGAATCACTCACTTGGAGAATATGACAGAGAAAATTTTTCATCTTGGAAGAAGATGGCTCTCATACAGCTTCAGAGCATACATCCTGAGATGGCGGATGTACTGGTAAGAGGTCCTATTCAGATTATGAAAGCTAACACTTTTATAGGACTTGAACGTGCTGAAGATGCTGCTGAAGGAGAACCAAGACCCCCGAGACCTGACATGGTTCCTAAACCGTTTGATGAATACACAAGTGAAGACAAAAAGAGAGCTCAACTTGAGCACGTGGCAAAGAAATTGATTCTTGACTCACTTCCAAAGCTGATGAAAGAGAAAGCTCTTGATTTTGAAACTGCTAAGGAAATGTGGGACTACGTGTGCGAGTCTTCTCAGGAGATGGATCAAATGAAACGCAATAAACTACAGGTAGCTGTAGACAAGTACGAATCCTTCTCTATGTGTGTAGGTGAAACCATACAAATTATGGAGGAACGCTTCAACACTATCATTGGAGAACTCATGAATCTTGGAAAGAAGTATGATAATGGAGAGATGAACAACAAAATCATCTCCAAACTATATCCAAGAGATGACTGGTTCGCGAAAGTAACAAGTTTGAGTGAAAAAGACCTCAACAGCATGACTACATCTGAGGTATTTGCTCAACTTAAAGCTCACAAATTTATCATACAGCAGTCGAAGAAAAATGAAACAGCTGTAGCACAAGCCACATCAAATTTCGCTAGCAACTCTGAAGACTTGGCGTACTTCGCTAAGAAGGACTATAACAAATTCAAGACAAAGAAATCCTTCTACAAGCCCGAAAGATCTGCTCCAGCATCACCCGCAAAGGAAGGTACTTCCAGTGCAGGTAAACAGCCGATTGATCTAAAGATCAATGAGCTGGAAGAACAGATGAAAAAAGATGCAGAGATTGCTGAATGAAGCGAAAGCTGAAAAAGAAGCGAAAGAGTTTCAATCATCATCATCTAACCGCTCAGTAGAGCGAAAAATTAGAACTTGTTTTGAATGTGGTTCTCCAGATCACTTGAAGCATGACTGCCCGAAGGTCAGCTGAGAAGAACGAGAACGCCTGAAGCAACGATTTGAAAGACGCGCTGCTAAAGCTGTAACCAAGGCGTTGCTGACCAGGACGGAGATTGCTGATGAAGAGGAGTTTTACTGTTCTTCAGAAGAAGAAGATAGCGAAGAAGCATTGTTCGTGTTGATGGCAAAAATCATTGAAGATCAGTTTGCTGACGCAGACAACGATGTTGAAGAAACCAATGAATCAGCCCTCGCTGCTGAGCAAACTGAGGTATTATCAACAAACCCATCTAGCAATCCAATCATAGATGAATCGGAGGAATCATTTTTCGATTCCGAGGAAGATTACTTGACAAAATTGTCAATAGAATTTTCAAAAATGTATGAGATCAAAAACAAAATCGTTGGGGAAAACACCTCACTAAAACTCAAAGTTACAAACTTAACCGAGGAAGTCGAGAGACTGAGGTTAGAAAGTGAGGAACTCTTGAAATTAAAAGCAGACTTCTCTCATTTGTCAGAAAAATTTCAAACTTTAGAAAAAGAGAATCATGCTTTAAAGAGTAAACCCAAAGAGGATTGTATTTGCATGTATACATCCAGCAGGGCTGCTCTCAATGCCCTTGTAAGTAGTCAAAGACGTCAC
This sequence comes from Plectranthus barbatus, assembly GCA_026898455.1. Classification (NCBI taxonomy): domain Eukaryota; kingdom Viridiplantae; phylum Streptophyta; class Magnoliopsida; order Lamiales; family Lamiaceae; genus Plectranthus; species Plectranthus barbatus. Next base: position 149,796 of record JAPKLW010001249.1, read on the forward strand.
TATGATAAGTCTGGACTTGGATGCGAATCATAAAAAAGAATGTCAAAACCCTATGATAATTCTTCTAAACAGAATCCGATTTTGTTTGTATCTGCTGACATAACTCTGCTGAAAAGGGTAAAGGAGTAGAATCTGCTGAAACTTCGTCTGCTAAGCCAATAGCTAAGCCGAAGAATAGACTCCCGCAGAATGTGCCCATTGGATCTCAGCAGAGGTCTATACCAAAGATAGCCAATCGTTCATCTGCTGGATCTGAGCAGAGGTCAGAGTCTGCTAAGCCTTTATCTAATGGACCTCAGCAGAGGAACCCAAGGATAAATGTTGTACGCAATTCTAAGCCTCAGCAGAAGAATCAAAGGATGAATGATAGGCAAATATTTACTAGATCTCAGCAGAGAAATCCAAGAGCATCTGCTAAGCCTTACTCAGCAAACTCAGGGAGTACTGAGCGTTCTGATTTTCACGCAAGGATAGTACATCCTAATTTTCACCAGAGAAGGCCTGCACAGTACAATGTTGTGAGACCTATCTACCAGCAGAATACACTGCATAGAAGAAATGTCTTTGCAAGGCCTGAGCCCATTCTATATCCATTTCCAAGGGCAAGGATGGCTAAGTACATTCCTCCATTTAGAAATAGTAATGTTAAAAATGCTAAGCCAAAGGTCAAGAAAGTGGTCAATAGTGAATCCAAACCGAAAGTCTTGAAAGTCACTATGATGTGGGTTCCGAAAGGAACTATGCTTCACGCTAATCCTGCAGGACCCGACACTATACGGGTACCTAAAACCACTTGATTCACTTGCAGGAACAGGACTCAAGAGCTACGGGAACGTGCATATCTAATGAGTGGGTCCTGGATAGCGGTTGCTCTGCTCATATGACAGGGAACGAAGAATTATTCTCAGACATAAGAAGACTACTTAATGGTCCCAAGGTCAAGTTCGGAGACAACAGTGAAGGAGAAGTCATTGGAAGAGGGTGCATTGAAAGGAACGGATTAAGAATCGTCAATGTAGCACTCGTCTCCAACTTGAAGCACAATCTACTCAGCATAAGCCAATTATGTGAAAACGGGTATATCGTATCTTTTATAAATACTGGTTGTGCTATTGCTGATGCTATTTTAGGAGAAGTAAAACTAAGAGGCATCCGCAAGGGTGGCTTGTATATTGTTGATTGGCAAAGCGGTCAACAACATTCCTGCTTTCTAGCTCTAAACAAAGAAGAAACAACATGGCTATGGCATAAGAGGTTCAATCACCTAAATTTCAAAACTATTAATTACCTTGCCAAGAATAAGCTTGTTGTAGGTCTGCCCAATGAAACTTTCCGCAAGGAAGGAATATGCAAATCATGTCAACAAGGGAAGCAGACCAAATCATCCTTTAAGACAAATCCTGAAAAAGAAACATCACAAAGGATTCTGGAGTTACTTCATATGGACCTCTTCGGTCCAGTCACTCCACCCACTGTAAGTAAACGTCTATATACACTAGTGGTGGTTGATGATTTCTCCAGGTACACATGGGTACGTCTGTTAAAGACAAAGGATGAGGTGAAACTTATCCTGCCAGAACTGATTCTCAAGGAGCAAAACAGTAAAGAAGTTACTGTAAAGAGAATTTGATCTGACAATGGAACAGAATTCTGTAATGGAGTGCTGATGGATTTCTGTGCTGAAGCTGGAATATCACACGAAAGATCTACAGCAAGGACTCCTCAACAGAATGGTTTAGTAGAAAGGAGGAATCGGACGCTGAAGGAAGCTGTTCGCTCAATGTTAGCAGATTCCAAACTTCCTGCTAAGTACTGGGGGGAAGCAGTCATGACGGCCTATTACACACAAAATAGGAGTGCAATCACAAGCAGATTCAACAAGACTCCTTACGAAGTGTACAACGGTCGTAAGCCCTCCATAATTCATCTACGTGCATTCGGCTCTACATGTTATATTCACAATAACGAAAAATCTAAACTTAATACCTTTTCACCTAAGTCAGATGAGGGTGTACTTCTTGGTTATGGACATCCCACTCATAAAGGTTATAGGGTACTGAATAAGATTACTGGTATTGTGGAAATAACATGCAATGTTATTTTTGATGAGTCTACTTTAGTGCGCAGAGAAAACAAAGGAAAAGAGGATAGCAATCATGAGACTAATGATGTCAATGATCAAACATTCTTAAATTCTTTCGAGAATATGCGTATTGATCCGACTAAGTCTATGAATGACTGCAATCCAAATCAGACGCACACAGCAGGGGACCAAACTGCTGACCAGGCCAGTGATGCTAATGATCATGCTGAGGCCACTTCCACAATACATCTAAATGAAAATTTAGACGTCGAAGGAATTCTTGATGATCAAGGTGACGTAGAGGCTGCTGAAGATCTTAACAAAGGAGTTGCTGAGATTCCAATCGAAGAAGAACCGGTTGCTGAAATCCCAGCAGATGCTGCACCTATCAATGTCATTCCTGACGTTGAAATCCCTGTAGCAGATGCAGAAGATGAAACTAACGATGTCCCAGTTGCTGAGCACCGGGAGAATGAAGACAATGAGGAAGAGAATGTTCTTGATGAAATCCACCAAGGAGGAGCACCGGTTGCTGAAATTTCAGCACGTATCAGACCTACATGGCTACGTGCGCATCCTTTAGACGGTGTTCTTGGAAACGTAAATGATCCCATCTTAACCAGACAAGGGAACGGCAATGCTATGCTAGCATGCTACATCTCTAGTGAAGAACCCAAGAAAGTCGAAGAGGCTCTGCTAGATCCAGATTGGGTGAACACAATGCAAGAGGAACTTGCAGAATTCACGCGTAACAATGTGTGGGAGCTAGTAGATAGACCAGAACACCAGAGTGTTATAGGAACTAAGTGGGTATTTAAAAACAAAAAGGATGAATCAGGCTTTGTGGTCAGGAACAAGGCACGTCTTGTGGCCAAAGGATATAGACAATGTGAAGGCATAGATTATGATGAAACCTTCGCCCCAGTAGCAAGACTTGAAGCAATTCGTCTATTTCTGGCATATGCTGCATACCATGGATTCGATGTGATGCAAATGGATGTGAAGAGTGCCTTTCTAAATGGTGAGCTCAAGGAGGAGGTTTATGTTGAACAACCACCAGGATTTGAGCAAGGCAATCAAGTATACAGGCTTAAAAAGGCATTGTATGGTCTAAAGCAAGCACCAAGAGCCTGGTATGGAACTTTGTCTAAGTTTCTGTTGAATAATGGATTTCAGAAAGGGAGGATAGATCAAACTCTCTTTCGCATTAAAGATGGAGACAACATCTTGCTAGTTCAAATATATGTTGATGATGCAATCTTTGGATCAAAGAATCAAGATCTATGTGATAGGTTCGCTGATCTCATGACTAGCCATTTTCAAATGAGCATGATGGGAAAAATTTCTTATTTCCTTGGATTGCAAGTTCAACAATCCAGAGAGGGAATTTTCATCCATCAGAAGAAGTATGCTCGTGACCTAATTGCTAAGTATTGTCCGGAGAAGACTAAGAGCCTACGAATTCCTATCAGCACAACCTGCATTGCTACTCTTGAGAAAGAAGGAGAAGATATGAATCCTACTCTGTATCGAGGAATCATAGGGTCGCTGTTATTCCTCACTGCTAGCAGACCTGATATCTCCTATGCCGTTGGTCTATGTGCCAGGTACCAAGCCAAGCCTAAGAAGGCTCACTTTGATACTGCTAAGAGGATTGTTCGCTATTTGAAGTGCACAGAAGGTCTACGAATTTGGTATCCTAGAGAAGATAGTCTTGCTCTGAGTGGATATTCG
>JAPKLW010001249.1:163612-197682 GCA_026898455.1 Plectranthus barbatus
CATTCCAGCGGACAAGCAAGCAGACAAGCCAGCACCCGACTCATAGACGATAAGGTCAAATTTCTTTTACTTTCTGAATCCAATTTGTACTTGAAACTGCTATATCATTTATAAAATTGGATCAGACTTAGACAAATTCTCTTTGTCCACCTCTGATTTTTATTGGTGTGCCCTAGTTGATTTACACTCCTGGTGTATTCAACAAATTTGCATGTGGATATGGAGATTATATTCTGATTGATGAATGCTTGCTGATTTTATGGGTGCTAGAATTCCTAGCATATTACCTTTGTGCAATATTCATTAATATTTAATCGAGAAATATTCCCCAACACCTGTTGAGGGGGAATTTGTTTTCAATTATCTTTTTTTGCTAGAACCTAGATGGAAAAACTCTGTGTTAGATTGATAGAATAGTATAACTTTGTAAAACACAGACATTCTTCCACTTATGGTCAGCAAATGAGAGTAGGCTTTGATCGCACCAAAAGGGGGGAAATTTTTGGGAAATTATTCCTAAAATCTCCCTTAGGATCTATTTGTAAAAGGTTTTGGTGAATCAAACCTTAGTAGTTGGTCGATCATTTGCTGAACTCTAATTAGTCTAGCATACTCTGTAAAGTCCTGTATAGGTTCTATATTGAGTTGTAATAGACTAGTATGCTAGAAGAAGTCCTAATAGTCACGGAGAAAATGATGTTTGCTATAAGACTTCGAAAAACAGAATGCTAAGATATTAGCATTCATCAAACTGCTAGAGAAATGAGCAAACAAAGGATAAAAGAGTCATGCATCAACGAGAGTCTTCAGCTGCTAAACAAAGGATCCTAGCAGAGCAATACACAGGATGCTGAAGTCTCACTGCCGTTCTGACAAAAAGCTCACACAAAGGACGAGACATTCCCGAAGTAGTTAGGAAAGTACAAGTCAAAGACAAAAGCGACTGTCACAAACCAAACACTCTCGGATCAAGGAGCCGTTGAGTCTAATGGATATGGAGATTCAAAGTTTGAATCTCCATCTATAAAAGATAGGTCCGAAAGTGGAGAAAAGAGCTGCTTCTATCACTACCGACATTCGCAAACTACACAAGTGTGAGATTCCTTTGAAAAAGCGAACAAGTGAAAAGTAGTCAGTTGAGAGCTCGTGATAAAAAGCGCATTCAAAGCTTTCAACAACCTAGAGTGTCTTCTCATTGAATATCTGACACTCATCCTTGAAGATCCTTGAACTTCCGTTAAGAATCTTCAATCATTGGGATAACTTCCTTACTAGGAGTATCCAACAGTCATTCTTGAAAAAGATTGACTCTGACGGGCGTTAGTCGCATATTTATTAAGTTCAGGGGCAAACTATAAAAGCCTCATTAGCGAAGGACAAGTTTTACGAAGGTGTGCCCTTGACTTGGCCGGAGCTGTGATCGGAAAAGTGCAAAGTATCGGAGGATAGCTGTGCTGTGGCCGGTTCGAAAGTTCGCCGCCTACTGCAAGTGTTGGCGAATCCTTGTACTGATTGTATACTTTTCTAGTGAAATACTTAGCATACTGGCTAAGGAGTGGATGTAGATCTATTTGGATCGAACCACTATAAAGTCTTGTGTTCATCTATTGTTTTATTACTTACTGTTTAAAGCTGATTTGAAACCTAGCAACAGAGTTGCTAGTGTATATCTGAAAACTAACTTAAAACATAGCTTGAGCTAAGAAACATTTTGTAAACAACGATAAGTGTAAGTGACGAACATTTATTCCGCTGCATTTCGTGTTAAGTTGTATTCACGACGACTCCGATATTTGAGGACCAACAAGCATTTCACTATATTGTATGACTTGAGCCACTTGTTATAGTAGCTCATTTCCTCATCAGTCGATGTATTAGTGAGTTCAGCCGGACGAGGCTTATCAAGGACAAACTTGTGCTCCTCTGCGACAAGGATGTAATCCAAGTTTCGTTTCCATTTTTGGAAATTGGGACCGGTTAATTAGTTTTGTGCTAAGATATTGATTACATTCGGTAAAGACATGTCTGAAAACAATAAATTAAAACAGAAATTAAAACATAGTCGCAAACTATTGAAACAATTAAATATTGAAACCTTATGATAAAGCAATATTAATGTTTCCTCCAATTTGCCTAAGTATTACTATTGCAAGCCACACATGTGGACGTTTACAACAAAACACTTAACCAGACTGCATCTTTCAATTCCAGTCCTTTAATTCCAATCCATGCCCGGATTCCTTAGACAAATGGAATTAATAATTGGAGACTAACTTAAGACCATATTATCCTACTGAGCAGGGACATCACAAATGAGTTATACTCTGGATAACATCTAAGCTAGCTTACCACCAAAGTCAACCCTCCCATATAAGGATCTATTAGAACACACCCGATCCCTATAATAAGGTTGTCTCATTTAATTCAATCCCTAGAGAACTTATGAAAATTCAATACGCAAGCTACACATGTAGACGTTTACGCATGAACTCCCACTTCTCACATGAAATAAATGTTTGTTTTAAGAAATCCTATCTATTAGAACTTATGAATAATAAATTAAGTAAGGTACACATGTAGACGTTTACCTAATAAATTACCCACTTCCAATAAAGGATCGCTTTGTGGAGGTCTTACTAAATTATGAGCTTAGTAATTTTTAGTTCATAAGGTTCAATTGCACAGCTTATTTTATGTAGCCATAATTATAACATTGCTAAAATTCTATCACGCATGGCATGAACCCCGAATTTATAGTTATAATTAATTACATAAAATAAATCACATAGCATGCTTTAAAGCTGTAAATAAAAGCAGTAAACGTGCTCTATTATCTACAACATGCTTGTATACTGCGCAATTAAATTAAACACGTATATCATGCGAAGACAAATAATAAAGCAAATAAAAAATGTCCTCGGGCCCCATGATACGAAATAAAAAATTAATTCTAACTATTACAAGTTGGAATTAACAATACAGATCTTCGACTGAGATCTGAATTTATTTTCCGAATTTGGGCCTCCAAGATTTGATTTATCGGAAAATCGGACAACTGGGCCAGTTAACCAAATCGCGGACCTAGGCACACATTGCAAGCCCAATAGTCCGCAAGAACTTAGCCCGACGAGCCACCACCGGCGAACCACCGCCGCCAGCGACTCGCCGCCGCCGTGAGGGCTCTCGGAGTCGCGCAACAGCCATGCACGTACATGCATGGTTGTAGCCCGCAATCAGCCTCCTCCGGCCGTTGCCCGTTTCGCATGCCGCTGCCCCGGCTTGCCCCGACCGTCGCCCGAACCACCTTTCACTCTTCTTCTCCACCATCGGCCTCCGTGACTCGCCAAAATCGTGCAAGGACGGAATCGGGCTCGCGCGAACCACGCGAAAAACCCTATGGTTTTTCTCACATTCCGGTCGCACGCCGTTGCCGCCCCAACCCGCATTGCCGGCCACCCGAGCCACCGCCGCCACCACCTGCTCTGCCTGCCGACGTCGACCGAGGGGGGGAGATGCGCCGCCGTCGCGTGCGCAGGGTTGCGCAAGCCTGCTGCGCGCGCGTGCGTGGAACCTAGGTTTTCGCCGCATCGCTGCGCGCGCCTGTGCGCCCTGGCCGCGCACCTCCATCTCGGCCATCTTCCCCGGCCTCCCTCGCACCGTCGACCTCGCCCGGAGCCGCTGCACCAGCCCTGGCCGGCCTAGGCCGCGCAGCCGTTCCGCCTGCGTGCGTGCGCGCGCCGCGCGATGAAATCCTAGGGTTTCGCGCGCGGCTGCAGCGCCGCCGTGGCTGGCCGCGCCCCCTGCTGCCATGCCCCGCCGCGTCTGACCGCCGTGCATGATGTTCGCGCCGTGCCGGCGCTGTCACGCGTCGTTCGGCCCTTCGTTCTTCGTGTTCTTCGTTCTTCGTGTTCTTCGCGTTCTTCGTTTTCCATTTTACAGATTTAATTTTTTAAATAAAAGATTACATTGAATAATCCTAATTACAATCTAAAAAATCTAAATCTAACCACGGATTTATCTCGTGGGTGAAAAACGAATCCATATAAAAGGGCGGATTAACCCGAGAACCATGAGGACGAAAAACATACAATCAATCCAAAAACCATCCATTGCATGCAATCAATAATAATAATCATGCATGATCATAGGCAATATTATTTTTCCGATAGAGCCAATTAATAAACCTGGCTCTGATACAAATTGAAGGGATTCGTGAACTAAATCACGAAGTTCGTTTGCCAAGGATTGTTAATTGGAATATCAAAAATAAATTGCTATGCCTATGAACAATCCTAGCATGCTCCTATATTATTATGCATAAGAAGGTTTATGCGGAATACCTGGATCGATGAACTCTGAAGAACGCGTGCGCGGAGATGCCCTTTGATCTTTCCCGCACACAAAGATTTAATTTCCTTACAGATTGAGGAAATAAATCTATGAAAATAATAAAATTATTTTCGAAAATAAAGAGGAGAGAGAGAAGAAGAAAAATCCTCCTGATTTGATCTTCTGATCTGTATCCCAACTCGATCTGAAAATTCGGTGAAGATTCTCTATCAGATCCCTTGCCCGGTTGAGAAGCAGAATTTCCTCCTCGTTCTCAGATCTTAGTCGATCACCACAACTCCCAAAACCTGGTTTGCTGTGTGCAACTTATGATCTTGTGGTGTGTTGAGATCTGAGGAACTGATGCCTATTTATAGGAAATTACTGGACTCCTATTGGGCTTGAGTTTCATGGGCCAGACCAGGGACCAAAATGCAAATAGCAAATAAGGCCTATCAATTAATTAATTCTCATATTCAACCCAGAATATAATTAATTAATTAATATTGATTCATTCCACCAGAGAATCAATACTGTCCTACTTATTTGCTACCACGTTTTGAAGTACGGGTTGCATGGGCTCGGTATATCCCCACATTTAAGGTTACAGACATTCGTTAATTAATTTAAGATTTGACAAGCTATTTAATTAATTAACATCTTATATTTCTGAATCAATCCACTCAAACCTTTTCACTTATGCTTGAACTTAATCAGCCTGCAAGACTTAGCATAACGAACCTTTTGAGCTGTTCAGGGAATGTCACCATCCTATACTGGATGTGGTTACCTAGTTCCAGTACCAGACAGTCATACACAAACTGCTATTACCCAAGATACAGATATACAAGCTCAACTAGAGCCTTTCACTGCAACTCAAAGTAATACACAATCTGCTTATACTTTTGTACCTTCATTTAGGCTTAGGATCTCGTCAAGCCATAGAGATCTAGATTCTTTTAATGTCAGATAAAGGAATCAATCTCGACTTAGGTCCTTATCAATGTGTGCCCCACACCAGCAAACCAAGCCATCCAAGATAAGATGCTTATTACTGCGTATGCTGCAGCCTACACCGACAGTTTATCCTGGAACTGTCTCAGCTGTGATAACTATTTATATCTCGCTAGGTCAAATGATCCATACGATCTTCTGTGATCTTCTACACACCGTATGATCTCCTTATCGACGAGATAAGAGGATAATTGCGTTTGCGACACATGTTTGTTAATTCAGACAGGAGATGAACATACAACATTTATGATTGCCAGTATATTAACCAATCGACCTTGTACATAATATACCAATCATAATGCTTTCAGTATATAAATCCATCATTTGATTCCCAGGACACAACGGACAAATCGGTGTATTTCTGGCGAACTAAAGTGATGCTCGAACTTGATCAAAGAGAGCACAAACGGAGGATCTAGCTCAATGAAAAGAACTTGAGCTAAAGAAAATGAAAGAAGCTTGTTCTTATGAGCTAAGAACACAAGCTAAGAAAGCAAGCTCTAGAAAGAAATGAGAGCTTTAAGAGAAAGTAGAGGAGATGATGTTTTTTATGTGTTTAGCAAATGAGAATGAGAGCTCTATTTATAGGCTCCATTTCAAGTGTGAACACTCCAAAATAGTCAAGAGATTACACTTAAGAGACCATACCAAAGGTCTCACAAATAAAGGTTATAAAACCTTTAAATTTCTCTTAATTTTCTTCACAAAAATTTATTAAAATTAATAAAATTTCCAAAAATCCCCCACATGAGGAAGATTGGAGAGAAGGATGATCAAGTTCACCAATTGAATCCGATATAAGATTGGTAGATGTTACCCTTTGAACCTTCCCTTGTAAAATATATCGACTTTATTGGCCATCAGTAGACGCGATGTCCTTGAACTGATCTATCATTTATATAAACGATGATATATTTTACACAAGACTCTCCCTAACATACTTTAGTTCTCATTTTTATGTTCATTCATGACCCTGAACATCTGCCTGGTTCTGTAAGAAGGTCTAAGAATTGAGCCTCAGACAATTTTCTTCGAAGCGACCCCACTTCTCTGTTACATAGGTGATTCTTTTTATAGTCTGTACTACCTTGCTCGACTTATCGACGCATAAGAATCATTAAAACTCAATTGCTTAACTTTCTTCTTTCGGGTGACACTAGTTCAGGATAATAACCCTCACAGTGATCTATAAGTCTTTTTACAATTAGGTTGTCCCATTGAATCTAGATCTTGGGATCTACAGTCAACTAGGTTGGGTTACCGTTCTATCAACTCTTTCTAGAGACATTAGTCCCATTCCTCTTCCCCATTTTGCAACTAACTCTCTATTTAATCCTTTGGTTGATGGATCCGTTAAGTTATCTTTTGACTTTACATAGTCAATAGATATAACACCGGTTGAGAGTAGTTGTCTAATGGTATTGTTTCTACGAAGTATATGCCTAGACTTACCATTATACATGTTGCTCTGTGCCCTGCCAATTGCTGATTGACTATCACAATGTATACAAATTGCAGGTACTGGTTTCAACTAACTTGGACTATCTTCTAAGAAATGAAGTAGCCACTTCGCTTCTTCACCACATTTGTCAAGAGCTATAAACTTATACTCCATCGTGGATCTTGCTCTAATAGTTTGCTTAGAAGATTTCCATGATATAGCTGCACATTCCAAACTGAACATATATCCACTTGGGGACTTTGAGTCCTTTATATCAAATATCCAATTAGCATCACAATATGATGGAGATCTCGGTGGGCTGAAATAAGATGATTAATTGAAGATTAATTTTTGAGTTTTAATTTTGAATTAATTTAATTTTTGATTTTTAGTTTTTTTAATTAAGTTAATTTTCGAATTATTTTAGTTTCCTTTCATTACAAAGATATTGATATATACTTGTTGTATATCGTGATAGATTTGATTTGTTTTTAGATTTATTTTCCTTATTAAATTAGGGTTTTGAGTTACCTATGTATAAGCCTTGTTTTAGACGATTTTATTCAGTTTTCAATTTTATAAAAATTTGTGAGATTATCTTCCCCAACTATCTTGAAGGCTCACGAATTCTAGGAACCCTAGAATTCAAAATTTGACTTATCAAACGGAATTCCGTAGCCGTTTGAGGCGTCTTCGCTATATCCTTCGTTGTGAGCCAAGTTGCTTTTCGAGTCATAGGGGATCGTTCTAGTTCTTGCCTACGGTTCTATGAGGGTCAAGTTCATAGGTGTTGGATTTCCCGTCGTATCTGTTCGAGTCGTGTCAGCGTGTATTTCCTGTTTGCTGATTCTAAGTTGTGATCTAAACCTTTCTGGCGATGATCGTATCATTTTGGTATCCAGAGCCACAGTTCGTATCCTTCCGTTTTCTTTCCTATAATTGTCGCGTGTAAAAAGAAATGAGTCTTGCATTGTTCTTGTTTTGTGTTCGCCTTTCGTAATTTTTGGGTTTCTTGTTTCGAATTACTTGTGTCATTGATTTTAAGGTTTCTTTTTTGGATCATGCTATTTTAGTGGAGTCAAAAATCTTACGATTTAGTGAGTTGTATCTAGTCATATTTGGTTAGGCATATCATATTCGAATCTATCCATCCATATCTAGCCAAATTTGTCTATAGTATCAAATATTTCCTTATCTTTTTTGGCTAGGCTTATTTTGCCATACCTTTTGCGTACAGAGTCTGTTTTTGGCTTAATTGTTCTTTTTGGAAATGTCTCTACGAGCTCTACAAGACTCACAACTTTGTAGTGAAATAAGGTTATTGCCCTCTGAAAGTTTGCCCGAAAAAATTTCTCGTTCGTTTTTTGTCATTTACGTTCCTAGAGTCTTCCCATTATGTTTGTTTGTAAATTTAAGGTCTGTGGAATTTTCTAGAAATTTTTGAGTCCTTCAGAAGGGAGAACAAGAGTGGTAAATGACAAGAGTGAGTGAGATTATTAGAGGGATTAAAAGCCGTACATACTGAGTGATACACGAGAGTGATTGAATTCGCATAACTGAGTGATACACGAGTGTATGTGAGGTGATGAGGTACTTTTTTTTATCTAACCTTTCTTGCAGGTATGATGAAAAGCAATCAAGCTGAGTTGTTGGGCGACAGAGATGAAACTACTATTGTTGGCCAGCTCGAGTGCATGATGGAGGGTTTCCAATTTGAATTGAATAGGGTGCTGAGGAGTGAGATGTCAGCAATGCATCAATGGATCGATGATCTCGAGTCTTCTGTTGCTCAAAGGACTTGACGAGATTCTACTGGCAGTCATGAGAGTGTTGTAAAACGAAGGCGTGGAGGTCGAGGTGGAAGAGGCTCGAATAGGAGACAAAGTCCTCAGTATGAGGATGACGTCGATGATTCTGACGAAGAGGAATCATAGGATAACAATTTGGGGATAGTCAAGATGAACATTCCGCCCTTTCAAGGCAAGAATGACCCCAAATTGTACCTGGAATGGGAGCGGAAGGTGGAGTTGATGTTCGAGTGTCATAATTACTCTAATTTGAAAAAGGTAAAGTTGGCTGCAGTGGATTTTTCTGACTACGCTCCTGTGTGGTGGGATCAGTTGGTGAGTAGTCGGAGGTGGAATAGGGAGAGGCCTATAGAGACATGGGATGATACGATCCTCGCCGGAAGGTTTAGATCGCAACCCAGGAACTCGAACGATTCGACTCAGACACGACATGGAAGCAAACAGAACTTGATAATATGGGAAGATCCAATACCTTTAGATTCAAAAGCCTTCAAGTACCGTTGTCCAGATTGAAAATCTCCTACGACCCAAGAAACGGATTGATCCAACAACGATGGATATACGCGAAGACACCACCAATGGATACGACTGTCCGATTGATTAGTCAAAATTGAAACCCTATGGATTATATAGAATTTCGAAAATGGAGCCTTCATAAATTAAAAGAAGAAAACCTCACAATTTTATTAAAATATGAATACTAAATAAATTGTTCTATAACAAGGCCTATATAAAGGCAAACTCAAATTCTAATAAGGAAATCAAATCCTAATCTAATGAGGAAATCAAATCCTAATAAACCAAGGAAATAAAATATATCTAAAAGATACAATCCAAAATTACTTAAATAACTAACTACCAAATCTTAAGATACATCAAATCTTCAATGAATCTTCTTGAAGTAACTTGATAAATCCTGCCAACTAGATCTCCACCATTCCCCTCTTCTTCAAAAGGATTTGTCTTCAAATCTTCATCGGTGCCAGATGAAATTGACCATAGTACATCACCTTTAGTTGGCTTGTTTGGCGTATTATTATCTTCAAATACTGACAGTTGCTTGATCTCATGCACTTTGTTTTTCAAACCAATGGTCCTCACAAAACTGAATTGAACTCTAGTCCTTTCAACCATCTTCTCTACTGATGTCATTAACTTTGACTTTGTCGTCTTCTGCACTTGACACTGGTTTTGGATTCCAATAACTCGACTGTTAATGATAGTGAGTGTAGCCGGAACTTCAAATCCTTCATCGTCTTCCATATGACTCCCCGAAGGTGTAGCAACTCTCACAACCTCTTTTTTGGTCTCTTAAATTGGCAACATCATCTCGGATTTGGTTTCCACCAATGCTTCACCAGGAACCTCCAATAGAATCTGAACTGCTACATGTTCTTCCTTGATCTCTTGAACTGATGCACACATCAACTCAGACTTGGTTGTCATCAATGTCTGCTCCACCATTGACAGAAGTTTGTCAAAAAATGAGGAGTAATTATATGGTTGATTCTCCCACCTTGCTTGTCTATATCTCATCTTTTTTCTGCCTAAATAATCATCTTCAAATGCATCAAGCCATTGATACAACATCTCCATCTCTGACCTCACCATCTTTCTAAAGTCATATTTCAAAAACTTCATCATATACCTCATCTGGATTCTAACATCACCATCTAATTTCTCATATTCGATTTTAGATATTTTGCTCATGGAAAGTCACGAAAAAGAAGTGACACTTGTCGATCTTGTTGAGACATTTCCTAAAAGTACAATTGCACTGAAATCGAACACCTTTAGCAAAAGTTATGATCAAAACAGTTTTCTCTCTCTCTTATTTCTTTATTTTTTTTAATTTTTTTTCACGATTTTTTTCTTTTTATGTATATTCTCTTTTTTTAAATAAGAAAACTACCAAATTACTTGGTAATCAAGAAGGAAAATAGAGATAAGGAAATATTTGAATAAGGTAATTACCAAATTACTTGGTAATTAAGAAGGAAAATATGAAAAAGAAAATATTTGAGTAAGGTAATTATCAAATTACTTGATAATCAAGAAAGGAAAAATATAGATAAGGTCGTAAAAGATATGGATGGATTTAATATTATGGAAAACTTTAACTAGCTATGGATGACAATATTTGAATAATTATGGTATGGTATTAATAATTCAAATCTTTACTAATAAAAACCCTAAAATCACAACTCAAATACACAAAAATATACGAATCAAGAACGACACAAAAGACACGAAAGAAAACAAGATAGGACTTGATTTTTTTGACACACTGAACACACTAAATTGAAAGACAAGGAATAGGAAGGACACAACCTGGATATTGATACCAAAATGATACAATCCTCGCTGGAAGGTTTAGATCGCAACTCAGGAACTCGAACGATTCGACTCAGACACAACGCGGAAGCAAACTGAACTTTATAATATTGGAAGATCCAACACCTTTGGATTCGAAAGCCTTCAAGTACCATAGTCAAGATTGAAATCTCCTATGACCCAAGAAGCGGATTGATCCAACAACGATGGATATACGCGAAGACACCACCAATGGATATGACTGTTCGATTGATTAGTCGAGATTGAAACCTTATGGATATTATAGAATTTCGAAAATAGAGCCTTTAGAAATTAAAAGAAGAAACCTAACAATTTTATTAAAATATGAAAACTGAATAAATTACTCCATAACAAGGCCTATATATATGCAAACTCAAAGACTAATAAGGAAATCAAATCCTAATCTAATAAGGAAATCAAATCCTAATAAACTAAGGAAATAAAATATACTCCCACCATCCCATAACATTAGTCTTGTTTCATTCCGGCACAGATACCAATGCGAGTAGAGATAGAGGAAATTAATATTTTATTAGTGAGTGTGTATTAATTTTCCATTTTAGGAAAGAGGACTAATGTTTGGGACAGACGAAAAAGGAAAACATGACTAATGTTATGGGACGGAGGGAGTATCTAAAAGATACAATCCGAAATTACTTAAATAACTAACTACCAAATGTTAAGATAAATCAAATATTCAATTAATCTTCTTGAAATATCTTGATAAATCCTGCCAACTAGATCTCCACCATTCCCCTCTTCTTCAAAAGGATTTGTCTTCAAATCCTCGTTAGTGCCAGATGCAATTGACCATCGTACATCACCTTTAGTTAGCTTGTTTGGCGTATTATTATCTTCAAATACCGACAATTGCTTGATCTCATGCACTTTTTTTTCAAACTAATGGTCCTCACAAAATTGAATTGAACTCTAGTCCTCTCAACCATCTTCTCTACTGACGTCATTAATTTTGACTTTGTAGTCTTCTGCACTTGACACTGGCTTTGGATTCCAATGACTGGATTGTTAATGATAGTGAGTGTAGCCGGAACCTCAAATCCTTCATCGTCTTTCATATGACTCTCCAAAGGTGTAGCAACTCTCACAACCTCTGCTTTGGTGTCTTAAATTGGTTGCATCGACTCAGATTTGGTTGCCACCAATGCTTCACCAGGAACCTCCATTAGAATCTAAACTGCTACATGTTTTTCCTTGATCTCTTAAACTGATGCACGCATCCACTAAGACTTGGTTGCCATCAATGCCTACTCCACCATTGACTGAAGCTTGTCACAAAATGAGCAGTAATTATCTGGTTGATTCTCTCACCTTGCTTGTCTATATCTTATATTTTTGCTGCCCAAATAATCATCTTCCAGTGCATCAAGCAATTGATGCAACATCTCCATCTCTGACCTCACCATCTTTCTAAAGTCAGATTTCAAAAACTTCATCATATACCTCATCTGCATTCTAGCATCATCATCTAATTTCTCATATTCGATTTTAACCATTCTGCTCATGGAATGTTACGACAAATAAGATACACTTGTAGATCTTGTTGAGACGTTTCCAAAAAGTACAATTGCACTGAAATCGAACACTTTTAGCAAAAGTTATGATCAATACAGTTTTCTCTCACTCTCTTTTTTTTCTTTTTTTTCACGATTTTTTTTCTTTTTATGTATATTCTATTTTTTTAATAAGAAAAATACCAATTTACTAGGTAATCAAGAAGGAAAATATGGATAAGGAAATATTTGAATAAGGTAATTACCATATTACTTGGTAATTAAGAAGGAAAATATGAAAAAGGAAATATTTGAGTAAGGTAATTATCAAATTACTTGATTATCAAGAAATAAAAAATATAGATAAGGTGGTAAAAGATAAGGAAGAATTTAATATTATGGAAAGCTTTGATTAGATATGGATGGCAAGATTTAAATAATTATGGTATGATATTAATAATTCAAATCTTTACTAATAAAAACCCTAAAATCACAACTCAAATACATGAAAATATACAAATCAAGAACAACACAAAAGACACGAAAGAAAAAAAGATACGACTCAATTTTTTTTATTTGACACACTAAACACACGAAATTGAAAGACAATGAATAGGAAGGATACAACCTGGATATTGATACCAAAATGATACGATCCTCGCCGGAGGTTTTGATCGCAGTCCTGGAACTCGAACGATTCGACTAAGACACAATACGGAAGCAAACTGAACTTGATAATATTGGAAGATCCAACACCTTTGGATTCAAAAGCCTTCAAGTACCGTAGTCCAGATTGAAAATCTCCTACGACCCAAGAAGCAGATTGATCCAACAACGATGGATATACTCGAAGACACCACCAATGGATATGACTGATCGATTGATTAGTTAAGATTGAGACCCAATGGATAATATAGAATTTTAAAAATGGAGCCTTCAGAAATTAAAAGAAGAAAACCTGACAATTTTATTAAAATTTGAAAATTGAATAAATTACTCCATAACAAGGCCTATATATATGCAAACTCATAGCCTAAAAATGAAATCAAATCATAATCTAATAAGGAAATCAAAACGTAATAAACTAAGGAACTAAAATATGTTTAAAAGATACAATCCAAAATTACTTAAACAACTAACTACCAAATCTTAAGATAAATCAAATCTTCAATGAATCTTCTTGAAATATCTTGATAAATCCTACCAACTAGATCTCCACCATTCCCCTCTTCTTCAAAAGGATTTGTCTTCAAATCCTCGTCGGTGCCAGATACAATTGGCCATCGTACATCACCTTTAGTTGGCTTGTTGGGCGTATTATTATCTTCAAATACCGGCAGTTGCTTGATCTCATGCACTTTCTTTTTCAAACCAATGGTCCTCACAAAACTGAATTGAACTCTAGTCCTCTCAACCATCTTCTCTACTGACATCATTAACTTTAACTTTGTCGTCTTCTCCACTTGAAACTGGCTTTTGATTCCAATGACTGCACTGTTAATGATAGTGAGTGTAGCTGGAACCTCAAATCCTTCATCGTCTTCTGTATGACTCTCCAAAGGTGTAGCAACTCTCACAACCTCTTCTTTGGTCTCTTGAATTGGGTGCATCGACTTAGATTTGGTTGCCGCCAATGCTTCACCAGGAACCTCCAATAGAATCTGAATTGCTACATGTTCTTCCCTGATCTCTTAAACTGATGCACGCATCCACTCAGACTTGGTTGCCATCAATGTCTGATCCACCATTGACTGAAGCTTGTCAAAAATTGAGCAGTAATTATCTGGTTGATTCTCCCACCTTGCTTGTCTATATCTCATCTTTTTGCTGCCCAAATAATCGTCTTCCAATGCATCAAGCCATTGATGCAACATCTCCATCTCTGACCTCACCATCTTTCTAAAGTCAGATTTCAAAAACTTCATCAAATACCTCATCTGCATTCTAGCATCATCAATTAATTTCTCATATTCGATTTTAGCCATTCTGCTCATGGAATGTTACGACAAAGAACTGACACTTGTAGATCTTGTTGAGATGTTTTCGAAAATTACAATTGCACTGAAATCGTACACCTTTAGCAAAAGTTATGATCAAAACAGTTTTCTCTCTCTTACTTTTTTTCTCTTTATTTTTCACGATTTTTTTTCTTTTTATGCATATTCTCTTTTTTTAATAAGAAAAATACCAAATTAATAGGTAATCAAGAAGGAAAATATGGATAAGGAAATATTTGAATAAGGTAATTACCAAATTACTTGGTAATTAAGAAGGAAAATATGAAAAAAAATATTTGAGTAAGGTAATTATCAAATTACTTGATTATCAAGAAAGGAAAAATATAGATAAGGTCATAAATGATAAGGAAGGATTTAATATTATGGAAAGCTTTGACTAGATATGGATGGCAGGATTTGAATAATTATGGTATGGTATTAATAATTCAAATCTTTACTAATAAAAAAACCCTAAAATCATAACTCAAAGACACGAAAATATACAAATCAAGAACGACACAAAAGACACGAAAGAAAACAAGATAGGACTCGATTTTTTTGACACACTAAACTTACAAAATTGAAAGACAAGGAATAAGAAGGACACGACCTTCATATTGATACCAAAATGATACGATCCTTGCCAGAAGGTTTAGATTGCAGCCCAGGAACTCGAACGATTCGACTCAGACACGACGCAGTAGCAAACTAAACTTGATAATATGGGAAGATCCTAGACCTTTGTATTCGAAAGTCTTCAAGTGCCGTAGTCCAGATTGAAAATCTCCTACGACCCAAGAAGCGGATTGATCAAGCAACGATGTATATACTCGAAGACACCACCAATGGATATGATTGTTCGATTGATTAGTCGAGATTGAAACCCTATGGATAATATAGAATTTCGAAAATGGAGCCTTCAGAAATTGAATGGGGAAAACCTCACAATTCTATTAAAATCTGATAAATGAATAAATTGTTCCATAACAAGGCCTATATATAGGCAAACTCAAATCCTAAGAAGGAAATTAAATCCGAATCTAATAAGGAAACCAAATCCTAATAAACTAAGGAAATAAAATATATCTAAAAGGAACAATCCAAAATTACTTATATAACTAACTACCAAATCTTAAGATAAATCAAATCTTCAATGAATCTTCTTGAAATATCATGATAAATCCTGCAAACTAGATCTCCATCATGGGATGAGATGAAGGCTGTCATGAGGAGGCGCTTTCTGTCGAGTCACTACTACCGAGAGTTGTACAACAAGCTGTAGAGTTTGAGACAGGGTAGTCGGATCGTGGATGAGTACTATAAGGAGATGGAGGTCGCTATGATTTGAGACAATGTAGTGGAGGATAGAAAGGCGACGATGGCTAGGTTTCTGGCTGTGTTGAATTGGAAGATTCGAGATACCGTAGAGTTGCAGCATTATGTTTAGCTGGAGGAAATAGTGCACTTGGCGATTAAGGTGGAAGGACAAATCAAGAGGAGGGGTGATTAAGTTGGGCAGAATCCTACGGTCTGGAGAGCATACCACCCTGGTAGTAGTTCCACGCTCAAATAATCTCCATGGAAAGAGGAGGAGCAGCCACGAGTTGAGAAGAAACCATTTGTTGCACCCCGACCAGGTTCCAACAATCAAGGTAAATCCATTACTCTTGATACTCGGAATCATGATCATTGGTGTTTCAAAAGTCAAGGTTTTTGGCATATTGCTGGTGAGTGCCCCAACACTATGGCTATGGTCCTTCGAGAAAATGGCGATGTGGAAACTGAGGAGAAGACTAATTTTAATATGCCAACTTTGGAGGACCCCGAGGAAGAAGAATTGGAGATAGTGGCGCTTGCTGTAGTGTCATCATTCTTGGTTCGGAGAGTCTTACAGACACATCATCCAGTCAATGATACCGAGCAGCATGAGAACCTCTTCTACAAACGTTGTCAGGTTAAGGATAAGGTTTGCAGTGTCATCATAGATAGTGGGAGTTGTACAAATGCAGCGAGTTTAACCATGGTGGAGAAATTAGGCTTACCTATGCTCAAACATTAAAAGCCTTATCATTTTCAGTGGTTAAATGACAGTGGGAAGGTTAAGGTGACGAAGAAAGTGAATGTTCCGTTCTGCATTGGAAAATATGCGGATGAGGTTCTTTGTGATATAGTTTTGATGTAGGTTAGCCATATTTTGTTGGGTCGTACATGGCAATTTGATAGAAAGGCGCAGCAAGATAGGTTCACAAATAAATACTTCTTTGAGTATAATAACAAACGATTTTGTCTTTTTCCTCTTACTCAAAATCAGGTTCATGAAGACCAAGTGAAGATGCAAAAAGAAGTGCATGCTGGACCGAAGCTGGCTGGAGAGAAAAAAGATAACTCTGTGGAGAGAAGTTCTTTTTTAGAAAGGCAATGTGATTGGAGTTGGCGTGAGGATTTGAGGACAAATCCTTTTGAAGAGGAGGGGAATGATGGAGATCCCAGTGGGCTGAAAGAAGATGATTAATTGTAGATCAATCGAAGATTAATTTTTGAGTTTTAATTTTAAATTAATTTAATTTTTGAGTTATAGTTTTTTTAATTAAGTTAATTTTTATTTATTTTAGTTTCCTTTTATTACAACGATATTGAGATATACTAGTTGTATATCTTGATAGATTTGATTTTTTTTATATTTATTTTCCTTATTAGATTAGAGTTGAATTGCCTATATATAGGCCTTATTTTGGACGATTTTATTCAGTTTTCAATTTAATAAAAATTTGTGAGACTATCTCCCCCAATTATCTTGAAGACTTACGAATTCTAGGAACCATAGAATTCAAAATTTGACTTATCACCTCTTCATGTTCTTCCATCGTTCCCACAGTCCATTTTGTTGAAGTAGATTATATTTCTAACTTCTTTGGAAAAATATTTTCAAAGAATGAAGCATTTCTTTATTCAATAATTGTGTTCTTCAATTTTAGACTCATGAACAAGAAACCGATAAGCATTACTGTTATTTGAATAACTGATGAATATGCAATCTATAGTTTTTAGCCTAATTTTCACCTGCTTCGGTGTAGGTATAGCTACATTGGCAAGACACCCCCACACGCGCAAGTATTTATAGGATGGTGGTCTTTCATACCATAATTCATATGGACTATAATCTAATTTCTTTCGGGGCGCTGTCGAAACAGCTTCCCCCCCCCCCCCACATGCTCTGAGGCAATCCAGAACTTAATATTAACGCATTCATCATTTCTTTTAGCATTCTATTCTTTCATTCCGCAATACCATTTTGCAATCAGCAACTCTATGACCAAGCTTGTTACAGTTGTAACATTTGCCCATGAATTTCTTCTTGAAGCTCTCCTTCTTTGGTCCTAATTTTCTTTTGCCTACAAAATTAGACCATTTGTTAGCACTATGCCTTGAGCTCTCACCATGCTCAATCACGTTGGCCTTAACCTCTGGAGGGTTGAACAGCCTCTTGTCATAGCCCTTGTTGTCTTCTTCTATGCAAAGTCTCACAACGAGCTCTTCCACATTCATCTCTTTTTTCCTGTGAGTCAAATAATTCTTCAAATCTTTCCAACTTGGAGGCAGCTTGCAATTATAGCAGCTACTTGGAAAGTATCACTCACAACCATCTTTTCTGCCATGTAGGATTATTTGGAGCTCTTGTACTTGACTAACCGTAGTCTTAGAATTGACCATCTTGTAGTCAAGGAATCGACCTATATGAAACTTCTTAGCTCCAGGATCTTCAGTCGTGTATTTTCTTCTCCAAGGACTCCCATAGTTCCTTCCCAGAGCTTATGGAACTATACACATTATACAGTGTATCCACCAAATAGTTGAGCACATAATTTCTACACAAGAAATATGAGTGTTTCCATGCATCAAACGCAATGAAAACTTGAGCATCAACATCTTCTCCCAGAGTTGGAGCGTCTTCCTTCAAGAACCTGGCGAAGTTCAACGTTGTCCAGTAGAACAACATCTTTTGATACCAACATCTGAAATTCAAGCCATTGAACTTCTTTGGCTTGTCATGGTTGACAGGGACATTGATAGTACCGATTCTTACAGTAGTAGCAGCAGCAACACCATCATTTCTCTGTTCAGTCAACATCTTGAGAAGCTAATTCAGTTTAAGATTGTTGAATATATGGCTGAACAAAATAACTATTACAACGTTGTGAGAACAACAAATTGAACCTCACAGAATCACTATCTCTATTCGGACAAAGTAACTAGAATTCGAGGCCTACGTAGATCACATTTTCCTTAAACCAAATTCGTCTTGTATGGGTGATTAGTTTCCAAGATACAACGGACAAACCGGTGTATTTCCAGCAAACTAAAGCGATGCTCGAACTTGATCAAAGAGCAGAAACGAAGGATATAGCTCAAAGAAAAAAACTAGAGCTAAAGAAAAGGAACGAAGTTTGTTCTTATGAACTAAGAAAACAAGCTCTATAAAGAAATGAGAGCTTTAAGAGAAAAGAGGAGAAGATGTTTTTGGTATGTTTAGCAAATGAGAATGAGAGCTCTATATATAGGCTCCATTCCAAGTGTGAACACCCCAAAATAACTAAGAGATTACACTTAAGAGACCATACCAAAGGTCTCACAAATAAAGGTTACAAAACCTTTAAATTTCTCTTGATTTTCCTCACAAAAATTTATTAAAATTAATAAAATTTCCAACAAATGCATCAGTTAACATAAGAGAAAAATTATAAAATAACCACTTAGGCTATTACATGTAATAATTTTAGGTACTTTTATGAACACATCTCAAATTTAACCAATAATACAATTTCTGAATTTTACAGTTAATGTCAGAATTTTTTTAAAATAAAATATATATAAAGTAAAACATAAAACTTAAAAATAAAAATTTTGACTTATGTGTGAGAGAATGGGTGTTTGTGTGTATAAAAGAATGTATGTGTGTGTTGTGTGAGTGCTATCGGGTGAGACCCGGGTGCACCCATATTAAAAATTTCAAAATAATTATATATAATTAATGATTGACCCGGGAGCGACCGAGTGAGACTCAGGCACGACTCGGTGCTACCCGAGAGCGACTCATTTTTAAAAAAATCAAAAATATATAATTAATGATTGACACTGTAGCGATCGGTTGTAACTCGCAACCGTGTGTGACCTAAGAATAAAAAATTCAAAAAATTAATGTGTAATTAATAGTGATCAATTCATAAGAATGGTGATGTGTTTTTCAAAAAAATATTATTCCAAATAATTAAGACATAAAAATATATTAAATATGAGAGAGAATGTGAATTTATGTGTGTAGTGTGTGTGAGATAATGTGAGTGTATAAGAGAGAATGTATGAATTCTGTGAGAGAATATGTCTCATTGTGTGAGAGAGAGACAAGTGCGACCCTGGTGCTACTTGAGTGAGACTTGAGTGCGACCCAGATGCTACTTGAGTGAGACTTGAGTACGACCTAGATCTTAAAAAAACTAAAACATATATATAAAAATAATGATCAACCCAAGTCCGACTGGGAGCGACCAGGGTGTGATCCGGGCGCAAACAGGGTCTAAAAAAAATTTAAAAAATTTATATAAAATAATCGTCAAACCAGGAGCGACCCAGATGCGACCCAAAATAAAAAAAATTAATATATATATATAATATCAAACTGGAGAGATTAAAAAATTTTCAAAAACTATTCCAAATGGTTTTTGAGACTAAATTTTAATTTTTATCTCTATTTGTTCATATTAATACACCTTTATCAATTAAATTAGTTTAAAACTCAATTTAACTTATAGATTTGACATAAGTATCAAAAGTCTTGCTTTCAAATCAAATTTAAACTAATTTCAATGCATAAAACTATACTTTTGGCTATATTTGAGATATGTTTATAATAGTGGTCAAATTCATGATGTGTTTTATGAATTTGGTCTTTTGAAATAATTAAGAGTTAACATAATGCTATTCATCAAAGAACTCAATTTCTATATGATGTGATAATATGTTTACACTGAAAGAATTGCAGGGTGCACCGCCACAAAAATCCCTAATGGCCACCACTGTTGATCCCGAGATCAGAGTACGTAATATGCAGCGGAAGTAAATTTGAGTTCAAATTGTTCTCCTAAATTAACTGGGACTCAGTTTAGGATTTCTAAAAGGTTAAGCTTAGGTCGACTAGTCTTTTAAGTAAGTTCACAGAATATACACTTCAATACTTGGACAAGTATTGAAGGTTTGAAAGTCATTTATATGAAACTTAATAAATGCAAAAGCTTAAATGAAAACAGTAAAGAACACATGATATTTTATAGTGGTTTGGATCTAAAAATCCTACGTCCACTCAATAGACACTTGATCTGGAAATTCACTAAGTATAATATAAGCCTCCTTACGATCTATGCACAACCCATCGGCGCTCCGTCCTTCTGTCTGCTGTGGTCACTCGCCTAGAAACTCCTTGTAAGCTTAGTCTACAGGTTGAAGTGAGGACGGCACCCCGCAGCTTTCTTCCCAGTGGTTAGATGTTTGTTGTTCTTTCCAGAAATTGAGTTTGGTTGGCAAAAGCCCGTGAGAATTGGAATCCTGGAGTAGGAGTCTGACTGTTGTGAATATATCTTAGAAAGATATATTCACCAAAGATTAGCTTAAGCTATAAAGTTTTAGCCTCGTGCTTAGAGAAATAGCATGAAAAGAATAACTTGACTCAAGAACTCAAGTCACGTGTATGGAAAAATGGAAATTCAGAGAGCTTGAATGAAGATTTGAGCAGAGTGTCGGCTTAGCTTTCTGTGAGGTTTTTTGATTGTAAATCATAATTTGTAATCTTTTTAAGGTTGAAGTGCAGACCTATTTATAGAGGAATCCGTGAGCATTTGAATTTATGCCCGTTAGAAACACTGATCCATTCGTTAGAGACATGGTGAATGTCTGCTCCACCCTGCTCTGCTCTGCTGTGTCAGTGCATTTTTCACTAACTTTGTGTCAAACTAAGTTTCAGTCCGAGGAATTGAAGTATGGATATCTTCGTACTGACTTTTACTTAGAGAGCTATTGTTGAAGTCTAACTAAGCTTGATTATCTTCGTGTACCACGTGCTTAAAATGTAAAGACTTTCATACTGACTTCCCATAGTCAGTAGAGACAGCCTTATATTGAGTTCTCATTAGTCAGCTTGGTAAACCCTTATACTGACTTCTCATAAGTCAGAATGGTAAACACTGTACTAAGTACCCAAACTCAGTATAGGCTTTGACCATACTTGGTGAAACCATATTTCACGTGCGTACACTTCTTCAATTCTCGAGCATTTCCTATGCTCGGTCTTCAGATACTAAGTTTGATTACAACTCGATTGATCATATACAAGGATTAAAATTTAGAACTCTATAGACTGAAAAACTGACTAAGATGGATTTTACAGCCTTTGACCCACCAAAACATAAAATAAAAAGAAGGATTTTTCTAACAAAAATCCTAACAATTTCCCCCTTTTTGGTGTGTTCAAAGTCATCTCTATCCTAAGCTGGTGAGGAGTGAAGAACTTTAGAGTTTTTACAAGTATGACATTTAGTCTTATAAACTCAGAAAGATTCCCCCTCAAATTTAGCTTTCTACTAAGATCTTCTCCTTATAATTTTTTAGAGATATTGCTCGATTGATTTTTCAAGTCAATTTAGAGCAATTAAAACTTAAGTACGAGAGAGTCAGAAGCCTGCTGATTACACTGGCGTAGGGGTGAGCAAAAACCGAACCGGACCGAAAAAACCGACCGAACCGAAAAAATTTGGTCGGTTCGGTTCGGTTTTGAAAAAATCGGTTCGGTTCTCGATTTTTGAAAATCAAAACCGATCATATTCGGTTCGGTTTTCGGTTCCATCTTTCGGAACCGAAAAAACCGACCGACCGACCGAATTAATTTAATATAATAATTATAAATTAATATATATATAATATAATAATAATAATAATAATAACCTAAATTCTATTCCCCTCAATTCTCAAAACAATCGAAAAGATTCAAAACCCTCGTTCTCAACTCAAGTTCCAGACTCCAGTCGTCCCTTCACCCTTTGAGCCCTCCGCCGCCCCTCCCCCTCTCGCCCTCCGCACCACCGGCCCCTCCCCTCTCGCCCGCCCGCCCGCCCTCCCCTCCCCTGTCGCTCGCCCGCTCTCCCCTCTCGCTCTCCGCACGGACCGCACCACCGGCGCTGCTCTCGCCGCGCCGCCCTCCCCTCTCGCTCTCACGCACGCAGTCGGAAGCCAGAAGCCGGCGCCCGGCAGCACGCCTGCTTTCTGACTGAACATGCAAGTTTTCGATTGCCTATGGATTGCCCTGAACATGCAAGTTTAAGATGTCTGCTCCTATATGAAAAAATCAATTATGTCTGCTGATTGTTGTGTTTTAATTTCCTGATTTAAGATTGTTGTCTGCTCCTGTTTTTTAAGATTGCTCCTAATTTAAGATTGTTCTGCACTTATGATTGTTGTGAATTCGAAAACATGCAGCAGGATGCAAAATTCGATTTTAACAGGATTTTTTTTTTAAAATAGGGCTGCTGTTCGGTTAGAACCGAACCGACAAAAACCGAACCAAATTATTCGGTTCGGTTATCGGTTCGGTTGACAGGTTTTTTGGTTCGGTTTTAGGTCGGTTTCAGAATTCGGTTCGGTTTTTTTGGTTTTAATAATTTCGGTCGGTTTTCAACCGAACCGACCGAATGCTCAGCCCTACACTGGCGTGTGTAAGTTCAGCATGTGAAGAGCAAAGACCTTTTTTGGACAAAAAGACATTGTCGTCAACAAGTTAGTTTATCATTTAATATTTTTCATAACAGGTACATGGATAAACTAACTAAAAGAAACCTATAAAGAACTATTACAAGTCTATACTAAGCTACATCCGGTCTTCATCTTCTTCAAGTTGGCTGCTGCTGGATCTGGTCTGAACTCCTCATCCAATAAAGGCAGCTGGATAAGCTGACTGGCTTTTCACCACCCTTGGACTTTCGTCTTCTAGGAGTTCTCAGATTGAGAAGCCATGGAAATGTGCACCTTGGGCTTGTGGGAAGAAATTCCTGTCTATCCACTTTCATCTCAATGTCTCTTGAGGGAAGCAGGTTTGATATTCTTACTAGCTTTCCACTTCCCTCACGCCGGCTTTCAGCAGCTTTGCCCTCGGAGGTGACTCTCTCATTTTCCACCTCCGGGCTTCATCTTTTCCACCTGCCCTGGTCTTTTTGTCAACATTTGTAAACCATCTGCAGGGGAAGACCCTCTAAGTGACTATGCCCAGCCTCCTACTGATGGCACGTCACTTTGAGCAGTGAGCAGTGTACTTGAGTAAGAGCTTAGATCTTCTGATTTTTTATGCTCCTTCTCGGTACGAAGAAGACTTCTATGCTCAAGGTTTCTGATGTCTTCTGCACCTTCCATACTTCTATTCCCCCTCTTTTACCTCACCTAAAAAGGGTAGTTGAGGATATATCTGGTGGTTTGGGCTCCTTCGCCATTGATACCAGATTGAAGGATAGAGATGAACGATATTCAAAGTACAAACTTGGAAGGAAGGATTCGACAATGAAGGAAATGTATTTGCTAGGAAGATGAGGAGAACCCTATTTATAGCAGAAATGATCATTTAAGATGAATAAATATACCGTGTAATCCTATCGATTTCTTAAAATTTGGCAACAGTTGGGATGCGTTGCCTCACGATGTGCATCGTGGGATTTGACTTGAGCGGCGTGGGGAAGTGGCATTGTCCACGTGGCAATCAATGATTCATCGCCGCTTGATACACATTTAGAGTGTTGTGTCCAACAAGATTGACTTTGGAATTCAAAATCCCGCCATTAGACATCCATACTGACTAAGAGTCAGTTTCTAAACTGAGAGATGGAACTCAGATTAATCCCGCATCCGTCCTTCAAAATCTTCTAAGTGTTGCAACCAAAAACTTGGTTTTTCTTGGTAAGTCAGTATGGTCCACCAAAATATCAGAAAATTGGCTAAGTAGTGGAAGTCATACTGAGTACGCGTCCTTCTTATAGAAACTTAGTTGGAAGTAAGTTTCTCCTTCTTTCGTGGACACAACTTAGAATGATCATAGAAAAAATGGCTAAGTAGAGAAATTCATAATGAGTTGCGTAGACACCACTTATGAGGATTTCTTCAAAAATTGGTTAAGTATGAAGCCTCCATTCTGAGAAATAAGCCAAGTTTGTAAACTGAGAGTTTAAACTCAATTTTAATCCGCAACGGTCGCCTTCAACCAAAATCTTCTGCAATATTCTCGTCTTTTGTATTGTGTTGGAGACACCACTTGAAAACAGTCACAAATGGAAGGATTTTGATGACACCACTGATATGTTCCACTTGTGCTCTTTCGGTCAATTCTACATCCTCCAAAATCTAAGTCTGAGTAAGCATTCAAGGTAAGCTCGTTAGTTTTGGGATACCAAATACCTAAGGATTTTGTTCCTTTAAGGTATTTTGCGATTCTTCTTGAAGCCTCCATTTGCGACTTCTTTGGATTGGCTTGAAACCTCGCACATACTCCAACTGAGTAGGAAATATCATGCCTACTTTCAGTTAAGTACAACAGCGATCCAATGATGCCTCTGTACGTGGTTGGGTTGACTGCTTCACCTTCTTCATCAAGGTTGATTTGAGCACTCGTGCTCATAGGAATCCTCAAGGGCTTGGTCTTCTCTAGACAAAACTTGCAGATCAAGTCCTTGGTATACTTCTTCTGATTGATGAAGATTCCTCATTTGGATTGAATGACTAGAAGACCCAGAAAGTAAGTCTGCTTACCCATCATGCTCATCTGGAAGTTGCTTTGCATTAGTCGGGCAAACTTCTCACATAGATTCAAGTTTATGCATCCGAAGAAAATGTCATCGACATAAATCTGTACAAGAAGGATGTCTGCTCCATCCTTGATCCTGAACAATGTAGTGTTGATCTTGTCTTTTTGGAAACCGTTCTTGAGGAGAAACTGAGACAGCGTCTCATACCAAGCTTGGGGTGCTTGCTTCAACCCATAAAGAGCATTCCTCAATTTATATATTTGGTTTCCTTCTTCAAAGCCTGGAGACTGTTCCACATATACTTCCTCTTTGAGCTCTTCATTCCTAAAGACACTCTTCACATCCATCTGGAAAACTGAGAAGTTGTTGTGCGCTGCATAAGCAACGAAAAGTCTGATAGCTTCAAGTCTGGCTACTAGGGAAAAAGTCTCATCAAAGTCGATCTCATCACATTGAGCATATCCCTTTGCTACGAGCCTTGCTTTATTCCTTACTATGTTCCCAGTCTCATCACTCTTGTTCATGAAGACCCATTTGGTGCCAATGATTGACTGATGGTTTGGTCGATCCACCAAGTACCATACTTCATTTCTCTTGAACTCAGGAAGCTCCTCTTGCATAGCGTAGATCCAGTTAGTTGACTTTTGGGCATCTCCAATCTTTGTGGGCTCTGGATTCTGAGAGATCAAACAAGTACGCAATGTGCTCCCTTGTCTCGTGCGTACTGAGTTTGCAACATTGTCAAGCATGGCTTCTTCTAGATAGTGTCTCAACCACTTTAACTTCTGGAGCTGAGTGACTGCTACAGGTTGAACAAATGCTCCAAGATACTCAGCAACGTTTGTTCCCGATACTGGAACTTGAACTAAGGTTGATTCCACCATGGCTAGATCTTCTAGAATAGGAACTTGATCTTCATCATCTGGACTTGAATCTTCTTCTCCAGTGATGACTTCCACGATATGTAAACCTTTGTCTTCTTGATTAATTGCAGGTTGAACCTAGGTGAAGTTATTTTGACGTAGGTCTGCCTTTGGCCTCTTCAGGATGAACATCTTCATCATCAGGTAAGTCAGCTTGGGTAGCCAACTTAGTTTCAGTTTGACCTCCAAACTGGGTTTCACCTTGATCGCATGAGGTTCCCCCTTGATTGATACATGCGGTAATTGTTATTGAACCTATGGCCTCAGCAAGGTCAGTTGCATAACCGGCCTTGTCCTCTGGAATTCTTAAATGATCATTCATAAATCTAGCTTGAGAAACTTTATTAGGATTTTTCTTTTTCAGAACTAAGTTTCTCACAAGCATATTTGATCTCGTAATCACCAAGCTCCAGGTTCTTCAAGGTCCTACGCACTAAAATAGACTCATAAAAAACAATAGAGCATGTTTCTTTCACAAGTCCAGTGGTCTTGTTAAGTACTCTATATCCTTGTATGAAGGGTGTCCATAACCAAGGAACACACCTTCATCCGCTTTGCGACTGAAAGTATTTAACTTAGACTTTCCATTATCATAGATGTAACATGGAGAACCAAAAGCACGTAGATGAGCTATAGAAGACTTATGACCATTGTAGACTTCGTACGGGGTTTTGTGATGGCGGCTATTAATAGAAGATCTATTCTGTGTATAGTACGCCGTCATCAAGGCTTCTCCCCAATAGCCTTCCCTTAAGTCAACTTCAACAAGCATGGTCCTCACTGCCTCCTTGAGTTTTCTGTTTATTCTCTCAGCAAGACCATTCTCCTGGGGGGTTCTTGGGGCTGACTTATCGTGAGCAATGCCAGCATCCGCACAGAAATCCATCAAGGACCATTGCAAAACTAAGTCTTGTTGTCTGATTTGATTCTCTTCACGGTGACTCCCTTGTTGTTTTGCACTTGAAGGTTGAGCTCTGGAAGCTGAAGCTTAACTTCATCGTTGGTCTTCAATAGCCTCACCCATGTATATCTCGAGTAGTCATCTACTACAATGAGAGTGAATCTCTTTCCTCCAATGGTGGGTGGCTTGCTGCTTGACCGGTCCAAATAGATCCATGTGAAGTAGTTCAAGGATCCTATCTGTGCTTGTTGTGATGGTGCGATTCTTGAATGAAGCTTTGGTTTGCTTCCCCATCTTGCATGCTTTGCAGACATCTCTTTCTTGAACCCAGCTTGTGGTAGGCCTTCCACAAGCTTATGTTTGGCTAAGTATCTGATGGATTGGAAATTTAGGTGGCTAAGCCTCTTATGTTATAGCCAGTTGACTCCTTCTTGGGATTAGTGATAAGCTCATTATTTCACTCACTTATCCATATTATATTTATACTATTTTATGTAGTTTTATTGAGTTTATATATATATTTTATGCATGAATCAATATTAGGTGGTTTTAGGTGTATTTTGATGTCTATGCAGGTTTTTAGGCCTAAACCCACGAGAAAACCGTTCCGAAAGCAGTGACGTGTACGAGTAGCAGTGAAGAGTTCTTCCACAAGAGGAATTCGGGCTATTGGCGCATAAAAATGGATGATGCTTTGAGTTAGCTCTCCAACGCAACTGGAATCGGGTCAATCGGAGTTCGGAAGAGGAAGTTATGGCCAAAACCGTGAGACCGCGCAGAAGGGGCGAGAAGCTGCGTCGATAGACACCAATCAGCATCGATCGACGCCGACTTGGAAGCCACGTCGATCGACGGGGATGCCGCGTCGATCGACGTGGACTTGCTGGCGCAGGAAATTGGCTGAATTCGAGTTTTTTCATATCTTTAGCCCTAGATTTGATTTGATACACCTCCACCTCTATATATAACTTTGTAAATTCGATTTTTCAGAATTCCCAATCATCCCTCATTCCAGATTTCAGATTTTAGAGATTCCAAGAGTTTTTAGGTTTATGTTTGAAGACATATTTTTGTGGGAAGACATTCAGACCCAAGTTTTTATGCAAATCAGGTTTTATTTTTCTATGATGAATATTACTCTGAATATGTGTAACTAATCTCTTCCTCAGATTCTAGGGTTTCGAATTATCAATGTATACATGTTTGATTAATTGAATTATTTTCCCTTTCCCTTCGTAGTTTGTGAAATCTGTGCTTATTCATAATCTTGATTTGCTGATCACATCTTAGGATTATCTAGTTGATTACTTGAGACGTAACTGTGATAGTTTTCAATGGAAAGAGATTTTCACAATATAATCTGATTTCTTGTCGTAACTGAAGGAGATCGATTGTAGGGATAAATCTGTAGATCTTTGGAGTTAGTTAATTTATCTTGAGGCCGAGCGGAGATAGGTAATTAATTAATCTACTTTATGAATTGTCAAACAAAGAAGTTCATAATATTTTTCTGATGTTTCACTACGAAGAGGAATTAAAATTGGGAATTAATCAATTCATTCATCCATGTCATACTTGATAGGTAGATATCCCTAGAATTTGTGCTCCTCTTATTTGAATCCAAAAGCCTTTTAATTTCCTGTTTAATTTCCATTAGCAAGTATTGCGATTTTCAAAACAACCAAAACTTTTTAATTGATTTTCCTGACCAGTATTTTGAGAACTTATGAGTTAGTACTTAAGGTTTTTCGTTGCTTCATTCCCCTGGATCGATAACTTTAGGGTTTGTAAATTTATTTGCCACTATTTCTATAATTAATCTGTAGAAATTACAGTGATCAAATTGGCGCCGTTGCCGGGGAGTGAATAGAAATAATCTTACTATTAAATCTGTGATTGAAATATTGCTTTAGGCTGTAATTTTCGTATTTTCTGAAATTTTTCTCGCATTTTCGTATTTCACGTCGAACGCTAATTCTCGTCGATCGATGAAGTTGTTTTCCTTTTGTCGATCGACGCCTTGTCTCGTCGATCGACGCCTTATTCATTTCAGAGGTTCAGATTTCTTATTTCAGTTTGTTCTGTTTATTTTCAGTCTTACCTCACTACCTCCTTTGCTGTACAGGTAGTGCATGAGTACAAGAGCTAGAGGAAAGGACCCGCTTTATTACTACCTGGACATTGAAGCCACTTGCAGAAAGATCTGAAAGAATAAGCGTGCTCAGGAAAGCTCAAGTAATCACACGATGGAAGATAACGTACCACCGCCTCCACCAGTGCTAACTGCAGAGGAACAGGCTGTGCTTCTCCAAGAAGTTCAAGCTATGAGGGCACAGATCCAACAGTACAATCTGGAAAGAGACCTCGAGAGGAACAATCCGAATGGAAGGGATGTTCGCCATAACCCACTGTTCGATGACAATCCCGACAATGGAGAGGATGACAACCAGGATTCGCCAGGGGAGTCTGACGATGAGGAAGAAGAGGAGGCCATGCAGAACCGGTATAAACCTCGGTTCAGGGAGACAGACTTCAGGATTGGCATCAAGGCCAACAATTTTGAGCTGAAGACCGAATTGGTGCAGATGGTGCAACAAAATCAATTCGGAGGAAGGGCTACTGAGGATCCTTATGCACATCTGGATAAGTTCCTTATGCTCTGCAACAATGTCAAGATCGGAGGAGTCAGCAAGAGTGCCATCCGAATGCGTCTGTTCGCATTCTCTCTGAGGGATAAGGCATAATCATGGTTCACTGCACTGGACAAGGAAAGTATTAGCACGTGGACTGAATTGTGGAATGAGTTCCTGGAAAACTTCTTCCCCCCGAATTTCATCAGGCAGAGAAGGTAGGAAATCATCAGATTCGCTCAAAGACCTGATGAGAGCTTCAGTGAGACATGGGAGCGATTCAAAGAGCTACTGAGATCTTGCCCCGGACATGGCTTTCCGCCAGGAGAACAGGCATAAGCATTCTACGAGGGACTCAATGAGAAGAACGTCAAGTTGGTGGACACCACACTGGGAGACACCATCATGACGAAAAGCGGAAAGAAGGCCATGGAATTCTTCCAAAAGATGGCCAACAACACTCAACGGTGGTCCTCAAGTCGAACTCGGCCTGTGATGGTGGTCAAGAAAGTGATGGAAAAAGTTGCCGAAAAACCTGATTTGGCAACCGAGCTGAAAAAGCTGAGGGAAGACTTCGCTGCACTGAAGCAGGAGAAAACAGTTGCTATAGTAGAGCCAGTGCAAGCTACGTCTGAGGGGGATTGTGCCGCTGTAAATTTCATGCAAATGGGTGGTTACCAAAACAACTACCGTGGAGGATATCAACAGCATAATCAGCAGCACAACCAGCCCTACACTTATAATCACGCGAGGAACCATCCTGGATTTTCCTACGCGAACCCCCAAGCTGCGGAGCAGCCACCACCGGGATTTGCCGAACAAGATGAGGGGGTAGTGGAGAAGAAGAAGCCAAATCTCGAGGAGATTTTGGCTAAATTCATGGAAGGCTCCACCGATACGGTAGCCAAGCTAAAGCAAGAAATTGCAGCCGTGAATACTAAAGTGGACCAGGTGCAGAAGCATGTACAAATCATAGAAACCCAGGTCAGCCAGATCGCCGATGCCCTCGGAGCCCAGCACAAGCCGGGGCAACTTCTGAGCAACACTCAGATTAACCCCAAGAATCAGAATCAGAGGAACCAAGTGAATGCCATCACTCTGAGAGGGGGAAAATCCTATGAAGGGCCAAAGCAAGCAAGGACTGATTCAAAGGAGGACGAAGATATCAAGCAGGCCAAAGAAGCTGTCGCTGACGAAGCCCCATCGATCGACGGAGGATTGTCGTCGATCGACGCCAATCCAAAGGCAACGTCGATCGACGAGACATCACGTCGATCGACGCCCACTCCTGTCCAGCCACCTATGTATAAGCCTCCCTTGCCATATCCGCAGCGGTTTGCCAAAGCAAAGATGAACGAGAGGTATGCACGCTTCTTGGAGAACATGAAGAAGGTGCAAATAAACATTCCACTGGTAGAGGCATTGCGTGAGATGCCCGGGTACATCAAGTTTCTGAAGGATATGGTCTCTCAGAAAAGACCCTTCATGGAGCACGAGAGGGTCAACTTGTTCGAAGAATGCAGCGCGATTATTCAGAAGAAGATGCTGCTGAAGAGAGAGGACCCGGGATCCTTCACGATCCCCTGCATCATTGGAGGAGAGACCTTTGGGAAGGTCCTTTGCGATTCCGGCGCATCCATCAACTTAATGCCGCTGTCAATCTTCAAGCGACTAGAGATCGAGAGCATCAAACCAACGACCATATCATTGCAGATGGCTGACAGATCGGTGTCCTACCCAAGAGGCATCGTAGAAGACGTACTTGTGAAGGTGAAAGACTTCATCATTCCAGCAGACTTCGTGGTGCTTGACATGGAAGAAGACCACAACATCCCGCTTATCTTGGGGAGATCTTTTTTGAAGACTGTTGGAGCATTGATTGACATTCGAGACGGCAAACTGACGTTCCGAGTTAATGACGAGTCGGTCACCTTCCCCATCTACAAAGCAGTGCAGAAGCGTAATGAAGGGAGCTACCAGGAAGAGTGCCACATGATCAATTGTTCAAATCCGGTGATTTCCTCTCCCTTTCCTTCTCTTAAAACTGATTCGGACTCTCTGGAGAACCGCTTACTACACTCTTTGTGTTTGTCTTCAGATTTGGATAAGGCGAACGATAAGCTTATGGATTTGGTGAAGGAGCTGGATATACCCGAGGGAATAACACATGAAAAAGAGAACAAACGGGAGCGATTTCCAAGCAGACGCAGCCAGAAAAAGAAGGGAAAATGTGGAACTGCCTCCACGTCGATCGATGCACACCATGCATCAATCGACATGGCCTCAGGACCCACGTCGATCGACGCAACAATCACGTCGATCGACGCACAAAGGAAGTCAGACACGGAGAGTTCATCGGCAGAAGCAGCGTGACGTAGAAAAGGGATTGCGGCAGTTTCACCCATGTCAACTGACGCAAATCGAGGAAAGCTGCAATCTAACTCTGATCTGCTGGTTCTGGAACTCAAGATGCTTCCGGCACACCTTAGGTATGGGAAGTTGGAAAAATTACATCGAGTTCTACGAAAGTACAAGTCCGCCATTGGGGGGACACTGAGAGACATCAAGGGGATCAGCCCCTCATTTTGCACACACAAGGTCCTTCTGGAAAAAGACACCAAGAAATGGGGGATGCAAGTTGTCAAGAAAAAAGATGGAAAGGAGGTCGCGAAAGGACCTGCCTGGACCCGACCTCCCTGATGGTGATTGAAGACTCCGGGTGATAAAAAAGTTGATGTCTGAGATCAACTACCAGGTATCGTTCCCTCTTTTGTCTGATTTTCAAACTTATTCCACTCTTCGAGTTGGAAATAAGTTTGGGGGGATGTGGACAAGAGATGGAACGTCCTATCTTTTATTTATTCTGCTTTCTATCTTTTATTTATTCTGCTTTCTGTCTTTAATTTTTCGTACCTTTCTATTTTATGCTATTTTGTGGGGAAAATTTTTGAGTTTTGAGATAACCTGAACGAGATTGTGAGATTAGAATAGATTGAGGGTTGAGTATTGAATTGATTGAGATTGTGGTTAGATGCCTATGAATGTAGAATACCGCAAGATAGGACTGATTTGACACTTATACTTGCATGATGATTGAGCTGATTTGAAATTGACTGTGGAAGAAAATTTTTGAATCCTTGTGTGAGAATTTGAGCCTTTATTTCGTTTGATGTGAGATTCACATGTGTGTTTTGATTTCTCTAGAACTTGCCTATTTTCTGTGTTGAGACTGCATAGTGTGCACAAGTTTAGGAAATGATATTAGGCCATCTTTGTTAACCCAATATCCTAAACACTGTCCCTTCACAATAAAATTTTCCCTAGTTAGCCATTTTGAGCCTGTACAGTTTTTCTTTCCTTGTCTATGAGATTAAGAAAAGTATTGTCTCACTCGTGTCTTGAGTTGTGGTATGTATGGGGATTGATTAGTGAATTGATGATAAGATATGATAAATTAGTGGCGAAAAGATGTGTGAAAAAATAAGCTCAAAGAAATAATTAGAATTCTCATAAGCTCTCTGAAAAGAAAAGAATACAAAAATATCGAAAAGAGCATAAGAGATTCAATATGATCTATCTAAAATATATATATATATATATATATATATATATATATATATATATATTGTGAGTTTGTTGATGTATATGAGGAGATAAGGTGGATGATTATAGATAGTGGTTGGAGATGTTGAGAGTCATGAACTCAAATGATTAAGTCACTTGGCCATATTTCCCTACCTTATCAGAAAAAGCCTATGTTACAACCTTTCGAAAGTCCTTTTTGATTCTAGACTTGTGTGCACATTCTAGTAGTGGAGATATTAGAAAATCTGCAAGCCTATGGCAGAAATTTCTTCATACATGTTGTTGAGTGCTTTCATTTTTACTTTAAACACTTGAGAGTTGAGTGATACACTTCCTGTGAGTTCTTCCACGGTTGATGAATTTTCTGTCTCTTTCAAATTGCTTGTGGGTAGTGGATTCTTAGTTCTTGACTGTGATGAATCTTGTGAGGCATTGCACTTTAACCACAAAATCTTTTGACTTCTTTCTTGCCTATTGATTGAGGACAATCAAACGTTCAAGTTTGGGGGATTTGATAAGCTCATTATTTCACTCACTTATCTATATTATATTTATACTATTTTATGTAGTTTTATTGAGTTTATATATATATTTTATGCATGAATCAATATTAGGTGGTTTTAGGTGTATTTTGATGTTTATGCAGGTGTTTAGGCCTAAACCCACGAGAAAACCGTTCCGAAAGCAGTGACGTGTAAGAGTAGTAGTGAAGAGTTCTTCCACAAGAGGAATTCGGGCTATTGGCGCATG
>JAPKLW010001249.1:217682-233678 GCA_026898455.1 Plectranthus barbatus
AAACCCAGCACCCAAGTGCTGGTGTATACTCTGAAAACTGATAACTGTGTAAACAAGGCCTAAATATTCCAAGTTTTTGAATCAGCAGCTGACAGGTCCCAGTCAGTTGGTTAACCAGCAAGTGCAAGAAAACGTTTACTCTTTCATTATTTCCGCTGCTAACGTTTTATACTCTGAAAAACCGGGACCAACAGGAATGGCTCATAATTATTCACACAATTTTGAAGCTTGTTTTGCTTCATTCAGTCAGTCTCTTGGTAGAGAGTGCCAAGGAAATCCCACATCTGCATGGCATTGTCTTAGGCAAGAGCTTCGACAACCAGCGACTCTGGTAGGGATTGTAAGATGAGCTCCATGACCACTGATCCGGCTGAAAACTAATTCTATCTTCATTAATCCACTCACCTTTAACAATTAAATTAGTTTAAAACTCAATTTAACTTGTAGATTTGGCATAAGTGTCAAAAGTCTTGCTTTCAAATCAAATTTAAACTAATTTCAATACATAAAAGTGTAGTTTTTGCTATATTTGATATATTTTTATAATAGTGGTTAAATTCATGATGTGTTTTATAAATTTGGCCATTTAAATAATTAAGACATAACATAATGCTATTCATCAAAGAATTCAATTTGTATATCTCATGATAATATGTTTACACTGAAAGAATTGCAGGCTGCACTACCATAAAAATCACTAAGGGCCACCACCGTTGGTCCCGAGATCAAAGTACGTAATCTGCAGCGGAAGTAAATTTGAGTTGCACTTGTTCTCCTAAACTGACCGGAACTCTGTTTAGGATTTCTAAAAGGTTAAGCTTAGGTCAACTAGTTTTATAAGTAAGTTTCACAGAATATACACTTCAATACTTGAACAAGTATTGAAGGTTTGAAAGTTAGTTTTACGAAACTTAATAAATGCGAAAGCTTAAATGAAAGAAATAAAGAACACATGATATTTTATAGTGGTTCGGATAAATAAAATCCTACGTCCACTCTTCAGACACTTGGTCTGGAAATTCACTAAATATAATACAAGCCTCCTTACGATCTATGCACAACCCGTCGGCGCTTTGTCCTTCAATCTGCTGTGGTCATTCGCCTAGGAACTCCTTGTAAGCTTAGTCTTATGGTTGAAATGAGGACGGCACCCCGCAACCTTCTTCCTGGTGGTTGGATGTTTGTTGTTCTTCCCAGAAACAGAGTTTGGTTGGCAAAGCCTGTGAGAATCAGATTCCCGGAGTAGGAGTCTCACTGCTGTGAATATATCTTAGAAAGATATATTCACCAATGTTAGGATTTTTGTTAGAAAAATTCTTCCTTACTTTTGATGTTTTGGTGGGTCAAAAAATGTAAGCCATCTTAATCAGTTTTCCAATTTCTAGAGTTCTAAACAGTAATCCTTGTATAGGATCGATCGAGTTGTAATAGAACTTAGACTGAAGATCGAGCAATGGAGAATGCTCGAGAACTGACTATCATAATGCCTTGCCTTCACCGAAAACTGAGTTTGAGCACACAGTTTTAATTCTAACCATACTGACAAGGAGAAGTCAGTATGAGGGCTTTCCTGAACTGACTAAGGAGAAGTCAGTTTAAGGGATTACCATACTGATCTAGGGAAATCAGTATGAGGGTGTTTCTCATACTTACTATGGAAAGTCACCATGAGGATTTACCATACTGACCGTGGGAAGTCAGTATGAGGGCTAAGGTGTACTGACTCTTAGAAGTAAGCATAAGAAGCCTCAGTCAGACTCAGGCATTTGTAAAATGCCTAAGTCAGTACGAGGTTATCCAAACTGGGTTCATCGGGTTGTAAAGGAGTCTAACATAAAGTTAGTGTATAGTACACCAACAATGGGCAGAGCAAAAAGGAGACCTAAGGCATGGGCTATGATTGGACAATATAATCCATGAGTCTAACGTCTGAATTTATGTGTCTAACGGATAGAAATTCAAATTATCATAAGCTCTCCTCTTATAAAGACCTGCCCTCTCAACCTTTAAAGGTTGCTTGAATAGAATTCAAAATCTACTACTCTAAAGAGACAAAGGGCATATTCAGGTCATCTCTCCCACATAACTCTCTTCGAGTTTTCTGTGTTGTAAACACGAGACTTGAGTCTCCGACTCAAGTTACCCACCGTGCTATCTTCTCCTAGCACGAGGCCGAAGCTCTAAGCTAAAGGCTCAATTTGGTGAATATATCTTTCATAGATATATTCATAGCAGCCAATTTCCTAGTTTGAGATTCTGATTATCACGGGCGTATGCCGACCACCTGAGTTCTGGGAAGAACCTTTAAACATCCAACCATTCTGGGAAGAATTATTAAGCATCCACCCACCAGGAATGAGGTTGCGCGGTGCGTCCCCACTTCAACCTGAAGATTGAGTCTACAAGGAGTTCCTAGGTGAGTGCCACAACTGACCGGAGGACGGAGGTGCCATGGACTGTGTATAGATCGTAAGGAGGCTTGTATTCACTTAGTAAATTATCCAGACCTTGGGTCTGAAGATTGGATGTAAGATATTGAAATCCGAACCACTAGAAATCTCTGTGTGCTGCTTTACTGCTTTCCATATACTTGCTCTATTTTTTCTATTTCACAATCTGACTATTTGAACCTTCAATACTTTTCCATGTATTGAAGAATATAAACTGTGAAACTGACTTCGAACGGAACAGAGACTTAAGCTTAAACTGACTACACGCAAAACTTACTTTGCCATGTTTAAATGAGCCAGTGCTTGTGCTTACATTTACTTCCGCTACATACACAAATCCTTCCGTTGCACATATTGCACTCTGATTTCGGGACCAACAAGTGGTATCATGCGCCAAGGTTCTTAGAGACTACGGTTGTGGTGAGTCACTTAGGACCTATTTTTCCGCACTTGGTTTTTGTTTTGTGTGTTTAAGCTTAGGTACACAGAGATGGCTCAGATAACGATGCTTCCAAAGTAATCATCAGAACATTTTAAGATATGGAAGAAACATTCGTTGATTAGAAATGGTAGAGGTTCTATATACCGGACCAATAAAGATCACTAAGGTGAATACTCAGCTTGGAGGGGCAGAAAGTCAGGAGATAGTAGAGAAGCCTCATGCAAAATGGACAAACGATGACACAGTTCGTTTTCAGCTGGATGCAGTGTCCATGGAGCTCATCTTACAATCTTTACCAACGCCACTGGTTGTTGAAGCCTTAGAGCACAACAGCGCCAAAAATATGTGGGAATTTCTTAGCTCACTTAGTCAAGAAACAGCTTAGATGAAGCGAAATAAGCTTCAAAATTATGTGGATAAGTATGAATCTTTCCAAATGCTTCCTAGTGAAAATGTCAAATCAATGGAAGCAAGATTCAATGCTATTATCAGCGAGCTGAAAAAGTTGGGGAGAACATATGAAGTTGCGGATATGAATGCAAAAATTCTCTCCAAGATGCCCAAGGAGGATTGGTTCATCAAAGCTACCAGCTTGAAGGAGAAAGATCTCTCCCAGATGACGACCAAGGATGTGTTTGTCCAGCTTCAAGCCCATGAATGGGATATACAAATGGCGAACAAAAATAAAGCAGTGCGAAGTGTCAGCACACATCCAAAAGGAGATGCTGCCTTTTTCACAAAAAGGGAGTTCAAGAGAAGGCCTCAAAAGCCTTACCAAGCAGACAGAACTTCTGGACAGACGTCCACATCTAAGTCAGTACCAACACCTTCCTACTAGAAAAAGGTGGAAGAGAGCTCAGTTAAAGAGCTTGAAGAAAAAATGAGGAAGCTGACTAGACTTCTTGAGATATCTAACTCCAAGAAGGAAGGTTCACAGTCAAGTGAACTGAAGTTCAGCTATAGACCTCCCAGAGGTTGCTTTGAATGCAACTCTCCAGATCACCTCAAGTATGAGTGCCCATTAGTTTCCAATGAGGAAAGGGAGCGCTTGAAGAAGGTGTTCGAAAAGAAAGCCTCCAGAGTAGTTGCTAAAACCATGCTTACCGGAACTGAGGTGCCTGACATCTTAGATAATGACGATGGCTACTATACATCAGACAATAGGGTGGTGGAAGAAGCCTTCCTGGTGCTGATGGCAAAGCTTGGAGAAGAGGAAGAAACTAAAATAGAGTCGAATACTCCGGTACACATTTCCAACTTATTTTCTATTCCTATAGCATGCATAGAAGACAACTCTGAATCTTATTGCTCAGATTTGGAGGATGTTACTCTTGAAATTTTGAATAGAGGATTCGCGAAGGTTTATGAGTTAAAAAATGTCTTGGCATGTGAAAATTCTTCACTGATACTGAAAAAACTGACTGAAGAGATCCAAAGATCAAAGTTAGTAAGTGAAGACTTAGCTAAACTTAGAGAAGAGAATTCAATGTTAGTTGAATCGTTTAAATCTATTTCTGAAGAATGCGCATCTCATAAATTGAAAATTGCTAGTGATCATAAACTTATCTGTTCACTCTACTCTAGTACTAGCAAAGTATCAAAAGCTCTAAGTTTACAAAGATATCTGATAGGTCAGGTTTAGGCTTTACAGAGAATAACTTGAGCAATCAAACTTCTTCTTCCGAAACTGTGAATGTCTTGAACCATCACTTTAGGAAGAATTCCAATTTAGAAGTCAAGCTGTTAGGTAAAGGAGTAGTCAGTATGTACAAAAACTCCTCTGAGGCTGATCAAGAAAGAATGGGACAATCAGTTTCAAAACTGACTTCAACACTCAAACTTAGAAGAGATTTGACGTTTAAGTCAAACAAATCTGAGATGAAGCCCATCATACCTAGAAAGTGGGGTAAACGACATGTTCATAACTTTAGAAAATCCAGTTCAACAGCTAAAACCGAACTTTATAGAAAGTCAGTTTCATTTTCGGACTCTAAGAATCTGAGGTTCTCAACTCATGGGAACATAACTTATCCGTATAAAAAGAACATCTATACGAGGTCTCAGTCCAACCTACACTCCAACTTTAGGACTAGAGAGACTACTTACTCCGGACCAAGTTTCCGAGAACCTAACCGATACTTAGTTTCAAGGAAGTTAGTTCCTAGATACTCAATTTTAAGAAACTCAGTTTTAGGTCAGGTTTCATACTCTCACCTTTTCTTACCAAGCATGCATAGAAATAGCTTGAATTGTTTGAAAAGGAAGAGAACAATAGAAATTTGTGCAAGACCTAGATATAAGGTGAAGCAAGTATGGATTCCTAAAGTATGGATCCATAACACTAACCCTGCAGGACCCGCCGAAACATGGGTACCTTTTGTCTAACCTGGTGTGTTATGCAGGTACAAAGTCACCAAGGTCAATCTAAAAAGAAGAAAAGAGCATGGATCTTGGAAAGTGGATGTTTAGCTCACATGATCGGTGACAGTAATCTTCTCTCAAAACTGAGAATGACAAGAGGACCACTTGTCAGTTTTGGAGATGATTCAAAAGGCAGAGTCATCGGCAAAGGATGCTTGAAGAGTAATAGAATTATCATCAATGATGTATCCTTGGTCACCAACCTCAACTACAATCTGCTGAGTGTGAGTGAGCTTATCCAGTCTGGATATGAGGTGACTTTTACCAAAGGAGAATGCTGGATCAATGATAAAGACTCCAAGGCGGCTGTGCTGAAAGGTGTAAAGAAAGGAAGTCTCTACTATGTGGATTGGGAGAGCGGAAAGCCAGAAACATGTCTTGTCCTCATCCCAAGAAGGAGTCAACTGACTATGGCATAAGAGGCTTAGCCACCTGAATTTCGAGTCAATCAGACATCTTACCAAACACAAACTTGTGGAAGGCCTACCACAAGTTAGTTTCAAGAAAGACGAAGGTGTCTGTCGAGCATGCAAGATGGGAAAGCAAGCCAAAGCCTCATTCAAAAATCAAACCATCACAGCAAGCACAGACAGGATCGTTGAACTTCTTCATAAGGATCTGTTTGGACCAGTCAAGCCGCCTACCATTGGAGGAAAAAGGTTCACTCTGGTTGTAGTAGATGACTACTCCAGATACACTTGGGTAAGGCTGTTGACAACCAAGGATGAAGTGAAGATCCAACTTCCAGAGCTCATCCTTCAAGTGCAAAACAACAAAGGGGTCACTGTCAAAAGAATCAGATCTGAAAACGGTACTGAGTTTTGCAACGGTCCACTAATGGATTTCTGTGTTGATGCTAGCATTGCTCATGAGAAGTCAGCTCCAAGGACGCCTCAACAAAATGGCCTTACTAAACAAAGAAATAGGACACTCAAGGAGGCAGTCAGAACAATGCTAGCCGAAGCTGACTTAAAAGAAGGTTACTGCGGAGAAGCCTTTATGACGGCATGTTATACTCAGAACAGAAGCGCCATCAATAGTCGCCATCATAAAACCCCATATGAAGTATTCAATGGTCGTAAGCCTTCTATAGCTCATCTTCGTGCTTTTAGTTCACCATGTTACATCCATAACAATGGAAAGTTGAAACTGAATACTTTCAGTCCCAAGGCTGA
Source organism: Plectranthus barbatus (assembly GCA_026898455.1). Classification (NCBI taxonomy): domain Eukaryota; kingdom Viridiplantae; phylum Streptophyta; class Magnoliopsida; order Lamiales; family Lamiaceae; genus Plectranthus; species Plectranthus barbatus. Next base: position 224,171 of record JAPKLW010001249.1, read on the forward strand.
TGAAGGAGTGTTCCTTGGATATTGACATCCTTCATACAAGGGATACAGAGTACTCAACAAGACAACCAGACTAGTGGAAGTAACATGCTCTGTTATTTTTTATGAGTCTATTCTAGTGCACAGAACCTTGAAATAACTGGAACTTGGTGATCCTGATCTCAACAATGGGAATGAGAAACTGTGTTCTGATAAAGAGGAACAAAGCCAAGTTTCTCAAATCAAATATGTAGATGATCACGAAAGTGCTCCAGATGATGAGGTCAACCCATCAATCGACCTTACAAAAGCCTTTGGCTCATTGACGATGCTCCCAGGCATCAATCAAGAGGGAACTTCAGAGAATCAAAATAGAGCTCAGTGTGAGGGTTCAACTGAAACAGAGTCGCCAACTCAAACTGACCTCATTGAAGGAGAAAATGCTCACTCTAAAGATTCCAACCGTGTACAACTGAAGATTATCATGGAATCCAAGAAATAGGAGTCATCACTAGAGAAGGAAACTCCAGTCAAACTGACTTGTTTGGAGTTCCAGTGTCTGGACCAGACGGTACTGAGTACCATGAAGATTTTATCCAAACCATTGAAGTTACCCAGCTCCAAAAGCCAAAATGGTTAAGAAACCATCCTGAAGAAGTTGTGCTCGACAGTGTTACCAACTCAGTTCGCACGAGACAAGGAAGTGCGCTACTGACCTACTTCATATCTCAGGAGTCATAGGAAACGAATATTTGAGATGCTCTGAAATAAACTGACTGGATAAATGGAATGCAAGAAGAGCTTGCTGATGCTCTGAAATAAACTGACTGGATCAATGGAACACAAGAAGAGCTTGCTGAATTCAAGAGAAATGAGATCTGGAACTTAGTAGACAGACCTACTCATCAGTCAGTTATCGGTATAAAATGGGTCTTCATGAATAAGAGAGACGAAATTGGGAACATTGTAAGGAATAAAGCAAGACTGGTAGCAAAAGGATATGCTCAATGTGAAGGAATTGATTTTGTTGAAACCTTTGCTCCAGTGGCCAAACTTCAAGCAATCTGTTTATTCCTTGCTTATGTTGCGCACAACAACTTCACAGTTTTTCAGATAGATGTGAAGAGTACCTTTCTGAATGGGGAGCTGAAAGAAGAAGTATATGTGGAGCAGCCCCCTGGCTTTGAATAAGGAAACCAAGTTTACAAACTGAGGAAGGCTCTCTATGGGTTAGAGCAAGCACCCAGAGCCTGATATGAGACACTGTCTCAGTTTCTCCTCAAGAATAGTTTCCAAAAAGGCAAAATTGACACAACACTGTTCAGAATCAAGGATGGAGGAGACATCCTTCTGGTACAGATATATGTCGACGACATCATATTCGGATGCAGAAACTTGGATATGTGCAAAAAGTTTTCCAAACTGATGCAAATCAACTTTCAGATGAGCATGATGGGCAAACTGACCTACTTTTTTGGGTCTCCAAGTTATTCAGTCCAAAGGAGGAATCTTCATCAATCAGAAGAAATATACCAAGGACTTGATCAACAAGTTTTGTCCTGAAAAGACCAAGCCCTTGAGGATTCCAATGAGCCCAAGTGCTCAGATCAATCTAGATGAAGAAGGCGAGGCAGTCAACCCAACAACATACAGAGGCATTATTGGGTCACTCATGTACCTAACTGCAAACAGATCAGATATCTCCTACTCAGTTAGGGTTTGTGCGAGGTTTCAAACCATTCCGAAGAAGTCGCACATGGAGGCTGCCAGAAGGATATTCAAATACCTGAAAGGAACTTAGTCCTTAAGTATTTGGTACCCAAAATCTGATGAACTGACTCTCAATGCTTATTTAGATTCAGATTTTGGACGATGCAGAATCGACAGGAAGAGCACAAGTGGAACATCTCAGTTTCTAGGTCATAAGCTTGTAAGTTGGTTCAGCTAGAAACAACACTCAGTTGTCACGTCTACAACGGAAGCTGAGTATATTGCTGCTGCAAGCTGTTGTGCTCAAGTGCTTTGGATCAAACAATAGCTGCTTGACTATGATGTAGAAAAGAACGTAGTTCATCACTCCCAAACAAAGCACATCGACATAAGGCACCACTTCATCAGAGATCATGTCGAAAAGAAAGTTGTTTCAGTAGACTATATCCGAACTGAAGATCAACTAGCTGACATCTTCACCAAACAACTCCCAGAGACAAGATTTAAGGAGCTCTGCATAAAACTGGGTCTACCGAAAGTTGATGAAGTCCTTATTGGACAAGTGTAATGGTAAAACTGAGTTCAATCTCTCAGTTTTCAAAACTCAATGCTCCACTCAGTATGCTAAGGGGACTCATCGAAGCATCTGAAGAGCAGAAATTTATCTTCATTCAAACTGACTAATGAAGAGGCATTTAGTTTCTAGTTCGTACTTAGAAGATCTAAAAGATGGATGCGGAATTAAAATGAGTGTCAACTCTCAGTTTAGAAACTGACTCTTAGTCAGTTCCTGGAATTTCAAAAGGCAGGATTTTGAATTCCAAAGGCAATCATTGCGGTTACATCGCATTTAATGTGTATTTCGCATCGATGAAACACATTTCAACACGTGGAATACGCTCATTACCACGTCGCTCCAATCAAATTTGAATCACACATTGCGAGGCCACGAATCTCAATCGTCGCTGAATCTCCAGAAACCGAAAGGTCACAAGGTACACCTATCTCATTTAAATGACCTTTCTCTCTACTATAAATAGAGTTCAATATTTTTGTTTTCCTTGTGTGTGAAAAACCTTTTGAAAAGAAACCACAAGAAACAAAAACTTTCCTTCAAAATCTCCATTGTTGAACCCTTCCTTCCAAGTTTTTACTTCGTCTTCACCAACACTTCCCACAATTTTGGGAAAATGGTGTTAGAACCCAAACCTCAAGACAAACTCACCACCCTTTTTGGGTGCGGTCAAAGAGGGGGGAAAGAAGTATGGAAGGTGCAGAAGACATCAGAAAATGCACTGTGAGAGAGCCTAAAAGGCTGTAGAAGGAGCAGAGGAAATCAGAAGATCTCTTCTACCGTTGTCGTCTCTTTCTACAAAGGCTATGCCTCACGACTGCTGATTCAGTGGCACACTAGCGACGGGGTGTGACCACGAAGCACTTCTTCACTACGTCTTGATGGATTTATATACTGAAAGCATTATGATTGGTATATTATGTACAACGTCGATTGGTTAATATACTGGGAATCATAAGTGTTGTATGTTCATCTCCTGTCTGAATTAACAAACATGTGTCGCAAAAGCAATTATCCTCTTATCTCATCGATAGGGAGATCATACGGTGTGTAGTAGATCACGGAAGATCGTATGGATTGTTTGACCTAGCAGGATATAAATGGTTATCACAGCTGAGACAGTTCCAGGATAAACTGTCGGTGTAGGCTGCAGCATATGCGGTAATAAGCATCTTATCTTGGATGGCTTGGTATGCTGGCGTGGGGCACACATTGATAAGGACCTAAGTTGAGATCGATTCTTTTATCTGACATTAAAAGAATCTATATCTCTATGGATTGATGAGATCCTAAACCTAAATGAAGGTACGGAAGTATGTGCAGATGGCTATCGAGCCATAGGGTGCAAATTGGTATACAAAAGAAAGAAATGAGCGAATGGTGAAATTACAACTTTCAAAGCAAGGCTGATGACGAAGGGTTATAGTTAGAAAGAAGGTGTAGACTATGACGAGACCTTCTCACTGGTAGCCATGCTTAAGTCCATTCATATACTCCTAGCCATAGCAGCACATAAGGACCTGGAGATCTGGCAGATGGATGTCAAAACCGCGTTTCTAAACGGGTACCTTGAAGAAGGTAGGGACATCTATATGCAACAGCCAGAAGGTTATGTGCAGAAGGGCGAAGAACATTTGGTCTGGAAGCTAAAGAAGTCGTTGTATGGACTTAAAAAAGCTTCACGATCATGGAATCTGCATTTTAATGAAGTGATCAAATCCTATGGATTTTCACAATGTTCAAACGAGAGTTGCGTGTACCATCTGTATGTCAGCGGAAGCGTGGTGTTCCTTGCACTTTATGTAGATGATATTCTCCTATTTGGCGACAATGTGGAAGTATTGTCGGGCATAAAGGGGTGGTTATCCGAAAGTTTCATATGAAGGACCTTGGGGAGGCAGGATACATCCTAGGGGAAAAAGTATTGTGGGAGCGCAATAAGAGGATGCTGACCTTGTCTCAAGGGTCATATGTGGATACTGTGATTGCCCGTTACAGCATGCAAACTACCAAGAAAGGTCTGTTACCCTTCAGACATGGCATACATCTTTCCAAGGATCAGTGTCCGATGACACAAAAGGAGAAAGATGAGATGAGCAACGTGTCGTATGCATCGGTCGTGGGGAGTCTCAAGTATGAAATGCTATGTACGAGGCCAGATATCTGCTTTGCTGTAGGCATGGTAGCAAGATACCAGTCTAACCCTGGACAGGCGCATTGGACCGCGGTAAAGCACATACTCAAATACATGAAAAGAACTAGAGACTATTGTCTCGTCTATCAGTGTGACGAGTTGTGCCCTGTGGGTTATACTAATTCGGATTTCCAAGCAAACCGAGACAAGAAGAAGCCCACATCTGGCTATGTGTTTACATTGGGAGGTGGGGCCATATCATGGAGGAGTGCAAAGTAGAAGTGCATTGCCGACTCCACCATGGAAGCAGAATATGTGGCAGCTTCTGAAGCTTCGAAAGAAGCAGTATGGTTTTGAAACTTCCTTCTGGAGTTGGGCGTGATTCCTAAGCTACCCAAGACCATCACGGTATATTGTGATAATTCGGGAGCTGTGGCTAATTCAAAGGAACCACGAACTCACAGAGCGACAAAACATATTATATGAGAAATCATAGCAAGGGGTGATGTGCTAGTAGAGAAGATTGATATAAAAGATAATCTAGCAGATCCATTCACAAAAGCTCTGCCTCAGAAGGTTTACAAGATGCATGTACGTAACCTTGAGCTGAGGGCAAAGCCATCCACGTAGAATGATTGATGTAATTGCTAGATTAGTTTAGACGCGTTATACTCTGGAAAGCACCTGTATAATGCTTTGAGTATAAATGGGAGATTGATGGATTTATATACACAAAGAATTATGATTGGTATATTATGTACAAGGTCGATTGGTTAATATACTGGGAATCATAAATGTTGTATGTTCATCTCCTGTCTAAATTAACAAACATGTGTCGCAAACGCAATTATCCTCTTATCTCGTTGATAGGGAGATCATACGGTGTGTAGTAGATCACGGAAGATTGTATGGATCGTTTGACCTAGAGAGATATAAATGGTTATCACAGCTGAGACAGTTCGAGGATAAACTGTCAGTGTAAGCTGCAACATACGCGGTAATAAGCATCTTATCTTGGATGGCTTGGTATGCTAGTGTGGGGCACACATTGATAAGGACCTAAGTTGAGATCGATTCTTTTATCTGACATTAAAAGAATCTATATCTTTGTGGCTTGATGAGATCCTAAACCTAAATGAAGGCACGTAAGTATGTGCAGATTGTGTATCACTTTGAGTTACAGTGAAAGGCTCTAGTTATGCTTGTATATTTGTATCTTGGAAGATAGCAGTTTGTATTGATGGGTTTTGTATACTGAAAGCATTTATTACAATGAGTATACAACGGTTTATTTCTCCTATCTGTTAACAATCGTACATGTATGAATGGTATCCTATTGTCTCACCGATAGGGATGATCATACGGCGTGTTGTAGATCGCAGAAGACAGTATGATCACTTGACCTAGTGAGACATAAACCTGATCACAGCCGAGACAACGTATGAGAATACGTCTGTCCGAATGGCTGCGGCATTGTCGGAATAAGTAGTATGTCTTGGTTACTTGACATGCTGGTACGCAGAGGTGGCGTATTGATGGACCGCAGTGAGATATATTCGTCTGTCTGACATCAGCGAATAAAAGATCTCGTTATATTGATTGAGTCCAAACCCTAACGAAGGTTCAGGGGTTTGCACGGGTTGACTGTTGCTTTGACTTGCCATGGTGGAGAGCCTAAGTAACGTGCTCGTATATCCGCATCTTGGGTAACAGCAGTTTGTGTAGTACCGCCTGAGACTGGACTTAGGTAACCATATCCGAGTAATAGGATGGGGACATTCCCTGAGGAGCTCATTAACATTCATCGTGCCAAAGTCCTGCAGGCAGATTAAGTTCAGGCACGAGTGATAAGGTTTGAGTGGTACTACTCAAGAATTATAAGATATTAATTAATTGTAGTTAGAGCTTGTCAGAGGCTCCGATTAATTAATGGATGTCCGGTAATCTTAAATATGTGGATTCTCAATTAATGCAGCCCGTTCTCATAACGTGGTAATAAAGGGGTAGGTCAGTATTAATTCTGTGGCGAAAAAGAATTAATATTAATTAATTAATTGCGTCCTGGGTTGTGGACATGGGCATTAATTAATTTATAAGCCCACTTTATTATTTGCATTAGGTCCCAGGTCTGGCCCAATAAGTGTGTTGAATTGAGCCCAGGAGCCCACTAGGGTTTTATAACCCTAGGTCTATAAATAGACCTCTCACTCTCTGAAACCCTAGCCACTTTCATAAGATTCAAATCAGTTGAAACCCTAAGGAGAGAGAGAGAGGGGCGCCGATCCTGGAGAGAGAGGGAGGAGCATTTCAATTCTGGTCCTGCTCAAGTCACAGATCTACGGAGTCCTCACCAGTAGTAGATCTGACCAGCACCAGGACACAGCCCTGAAGATCTGATCTGGAGAACAGATTTTCTTTCTTCCTTCTCTTTCTGTTTCGATTTTCTCTTAGAAATTAGGTCTCTAATTTCTATTTCCGCAGATTAAATCGGATCGCGTGGTTGAATTGAGATTTGGAATTCAAACGCGAAAGATCGGTTCAGACTCAACGGAGTTACGGTAAACCCTAAATCCACAATTCTTTGTATTAAATTCATAGGAGCATGTTAGGGTTTTGAGAATTTTAATTATGAGCAATATCCATAGATCGATCAGGTTCAGTTTGGTTTTGGTGATTCGGTTCACGGAAAAACCCTACAATTGGTATCAGAGCCAGGTTTCTGATTTATGGCTCTGTTGTTCATAATTAAATTCGATATGCATGTATGAATTTATTGTTTTGTGGATGTTTGGTTTTTGTTCCTCGTGGCAACCCGTTGATTCAGCCCGCAGTGGTTTATCCGTGTAGGGCTGAATTGTTTTTGTAAAATCACGAGAAAATTCGTGATTAGTGTAGATTTAAAAATTGTAATAGAATAGATTTTTTGTAATTTTCAAAATTATGTAATTGGACGGGTCGAGGATGAAGACGGAGCCGACGCAGGGCCGACGGAGCACGACGGCGGGCGCAGCGCGGCGCGGGCGAGCGGCACGCGGCACGCACAGCGCGCTAGGACGCGGCGCAAGGAGCGCGCACGGGTGCGTCATGGTGCGCAGACAGGCGCGCGGGGCACGTGCGCACGGCGCGCGGCGCTGGGCGCGGGGGCCGGCCTGGCGGCGACGGCTTCGGCTGTCGTCGGCTGCTGCTGTCCCGTCGCGGAGGCTTGTGTTTTTGTGGTTTGTGCAATCCTGTGTAAACCTTAGGGTTTGCATTAGGGTTAGGGCAAATCATCAGATCACAAAGGCCTAAAAATCCAAAAAGATTTGGTGTATCCAGATTTGAAGGCCCTTGAAAATTTGGAAGATTTGAAAAGATTTGGATTTATCCAAATTAATTCAAAATTCAAATTTGTAATAGATAGATATTATTTTCAATTTTTGGGGCCACGGGGAATTTTTGTTTGCCTTAATTGTCCTCGTATGATATGTGATTTATTTATGTGCGCAATTTAAGCATGTGTAGATAATAGGAAAAGCATGTTTTACTGCTTTTATTATTTACAGTTTTCCAAGCATGCTTATGTGATTAATTTCTTTTGTTGGATTATATTTTGGGAATTTTTGGGCTTGTTTAATTACATGCAAAAATTTGGAAAATATAATGACAAAAGGAAATTATGTGTGCGCATAAAGAAACCTTTTAAAAGAAAAATACTAAGCAGATTTTTTAATTAAAATCAATAGACCTCCACAAAGCGGTCCTAGGCTGTAAGTGTATCTCTCGTTCTAGTAAACGTCTACGAGTGTAGCTTGCTAGTTCCCGGAGGTGCATGGGTACGGTTGTTGGGATTTCTAGACAAACAATTTAAATCATGTGAATATTGGGAGGGCTTTGCATAAATGTCTACGAGTGTAGCTTGCGTAGATCTCTTTCACAAGTATTCTAGGATTGATTTAAATTATAGATAACAAAAGCTTTAAGGGTTGTGCGGTATGGTTACGTGCCATGCTAAACTGTCTCTTTTGGCCGGAGTTAAATTTGTGGTTAATTGCTTAGAAGCATCTTAGAATATAATGCAAGAATTGCATCCCTGTTCTGGAGAGATGGCTTGGTCTAAGGTTTTCACTAATTATTAATTTCTAGTGTCAAAAGCATCCTGACATGGTAGTGAAATTAAATGGATTGGGGCTTAAAACCCAGAGTTCTGGTTGAGGGTGACATCGTAAATGTCTACGAGTGTAGCTTGCGGTGGGAATTCTTGGGCAATTAGTGGAAAACATTTGTATTTGATTTATTAAAAGTGTTGGTCCTTAAATATCAGAGTCGTCGTGTTTAAACAGAAACACGAAATGCAGCGGAATAAATAGTCGTCACTTACACTTTATGTCTTCTCTTTTAAATATTAGTTAAGCTCAGAAATGGGTTAAGTTTCTTCACAGTTATACACTAGCAATATGATTGCTAGGTTTCAAATCACGTGTGTAATAAAATAGTAAAAGAACACAGGATTTATAGTGGTTCGATCCAACAAGATCTACGTCCACTCCATAGCCGATACGCTAAGAATTCACTAAGTAAGTATACAGATTACAAGGATTCACCTTTTACAGTTAAGTAGGCAGTGAGCTTTCGGCCTGGCTACTTGACAGTTGTCCTCCGATAATCTGGACTCCTCAGATGTTGGTTCGGCTGGGTCAAGGGCACACCTTCGAAACTCCTGCCTTGCCTGATTTGGAAGTTTTATAGTCGCTTCCTGACTTTCCTTGAATACGGCTAAGTTCCTGTCTGAGTCTAAACCTTATCAGGTGTTCGACTGTTAGATTCTTTCTGAAAAGAAAGGAATCCCAATGATTGAGAGTTCTTGAATAGACTCAAGAATATCTCCAATGGAGTGTCAGTAAATCAATGAGCGACACTCCTGGTTGTTGAGAGCTTTTAATATCCTTTCACAATGCTCTCAACTGACTACTTTTTCTTTGTTCACTTTGTCAAAGGAATCTTTTTGCTTTGAGTGTTCTTGAATATCTTAAGTGAGAAAAGCAGTAGTAGTAGTCGTAGTTTTTTATTTTCTCTTTTGGTCCTTCCTTTTATAGGTGGAGATTCAAATCTTGAATCTCCATATCCGTTAGACACAA
>JAPKLW010001250.1:0-49455 GCA_026898455.1 Plectranthus barbatus
AAAAATACAAAGAATTAGAAATTTTAAATGGCATAAAATTTGAAATTTGAAGTTTATATACAAAAACATCATTAGTATCATTTTCTTATTTTATTTCCTTTTAATTTTTAAGTATTAACTGATTACAAAATTACAGTATAAATGTAAAACTTCTAAATATTGTGTTATAATTGAAAAAATCTCAAATATTATGTTATAATTGCTAAAACTAAAAATGTGTTATAATTGCAAATTTTTTAAAAAGTATGTTATAATTGCCAAAATTCTAAAAGTTTGTTATATTTGCAAATTTGTGAAAAGTTTTGTTATTATTTGCAATTAAGCCTAAAATTAATTGTTTCCAAAACAAATAAATTATCTTAACACTTATTAACCCATAAATCTAATTAATATAGACAATTAATTATAAATCGAGAACCTGACTCTGATACCACTGTTGGGTTTCGTTGATTTCATCTAATGAACGCAGCGGAATTAATTATCAACGAACAGATCTAGATTTATAATTAATATCATGCGTAGAGATTCAACGTGAATAAAAGGAAAAACTTACAGTTTCTTCCGTAGAACACAAGCGATTTTGACTTGTCCTGGAGCGCGAATCCACTACTAGAGGTATACACGTGTTGAACCAATCAGGTGCATAATCCAATTTACGGTGTATATTCAAACCAGGAACGCTAGGAATTATCAGAGAGAATTATGGAGGCGTAGAACTCAAAACCTAGGTTTTGTGTATTTGATTTGAACTGCGTATGAAACAAATTCTCTCTCTCCTTTTCTCTTTAAGTCACGTTAATTTCTTCTTTTCTCTGAATAAGAAATTCTCTAATATATAGAGGAGAATCACAAATCTTATCTAATAAGATTTGGACCTTATTTATTTCCATACCAGTTCTATTAATTAATAATCCAATTATTAATATATTATCAAATAGATATTTATCCAATTAATATATTATATACTAATCTTATTAGTATATTATCTAGAAAGATATATTAATCTAATTAATATATACTCCCTCCGTCCCACCTCAATTGTCCCACTTTCCTTTTTCGTCCGTCCCACCTCAATTGTCTCATTACTTAAAAAGGCAACTTTTTCACACTCAACAATAAAATATTAATTCCACTCAACTTACTTTACACTCACACTCCTTGGTTATTGTGCCAAAAGTCACCGGGACAATTCAGCCGGGACGGAGGGAGTATTATACTAATCTAATTAGTACAAAATCTTAGTCCATATCTTTCAGATGGGCTCATACAAACTATAAACCAAATGAAATAAATATTTTTGTTTTGGAGTTATGAGCTCAATGAAATCAAAACGTAATTTCTTCTTAAAATGTATGTCATTGCCTACATGTTTATGTTGTTATTAATATGTCCTCTGTGTGGGGGAATCACACTTAGAGAAGAACATATTATATAGATGACATGAATATTAGCTTGGCATTGTGGTGCGAGCATTTGATGATCATGTCCTGGTATTGAAAGAGATGCCACAGGTTTGTGCCATTTGTTGCCCGCTCGTTAAGGTAGGACCTTAACCTAAATGAGCATCATGATCGGTGTAGGAGCCATCTCCCGGATCACACTTGTTAGTAGATAGTGAGCTTGTTATGAATCGAGCATGCTCAGTGAAAATTAATTGTTTTGATTCCATGAGAGGATTTTCAATTCAAAATCTCATGAGCGATTGAAAGGCATGATATCTACTTCCTTCGTTCTGATTATTTGGTCCGAATTACTATTTTATGGTGTTTCAATTAGATGGTCCAATTTTTATATTTGGTATAAATTTTTTATAGTAGATTACAAAAGTGTCCTTAAATCATTTTGGAAAAGGAGAACATTAAAAGTAATATTATGAAAAAAGATGTTGATTAATGCTTTTAAATAAGGATAATGTTGAATGTTTATTTAAATATATTAGTTTCTTAAATCATTTTTGACAAACGTGCAAGAACAAACTTGACATATAATTGGAATGAATGAAGTATTTAAAAATGTAATATTTTTGGAAATGTGTTCATTGTATACCTCCTTGCTAGATTTTCTTAATCAAGTACAACCCCACATTAATACCACTTAATTGAAGTCCAATTCATCCTCAATGATTTCAACACATGTGGAATAGCACTTTACAATCATCAAATTTGTGTATCACCTTGCAATATTTTCCGAATCAGGAACAACCCTTCATCAAATGCTACTCTCCTTGGTTGAATTGAATCAATACAAGTCAAGAATCGATTATGACTTTTCATTTTCTCTTTTCTCAAGTTATTCCAAGAAAAAAAAAACCCTACTTTGGCTTGTGGATTCGAAAGCTTAATTCAATAAAGATGATAGTAATACCTTATTGTTATAACTTGACCTTATTTTTATCACCAAATGCTTATTATGTCCTAATCCTCATTTAGGAATAGGTGGAGCACGCCAGTAAGATCACCGAGACTCTATTTCTTCATTCAAGATGAAATCAAGATGGGCTTTCTTACAAATCATAAACCAAATGAAATAAATGTTTTGTTTTGGAGCCATGAGCTCAAAGAAATGAAAACATGATTTCTTTTTAAAATATATGTCACTGCATAAATTTTTTTGATGTTACCTATATGTTCTCTCTATTGGGGAACCATACTTCGAGAAGAACATATCATATAGAGAAGAACATGTTCATGCAGTTTGATGCCAACTCATCAATAGAAAAATTGATTTTATAATCGGAAATTCAAATCAACAAATTAAATTTTTAGTTTTGTATGTTTGACATGATAGCTTATTGCATAAGACTTGAATTTCCAACAATACATGTGGATTTCTATTGATTGGAAAAAATTGTTTAGGATATATTAGCATAGTTTTAAATAGTTTGTGATAAATTTGAGACATTTGTATAGTTTGGGACAAATTTGAAAAATTATGCATAGTTCGGGATATATTTGAACATTTTGCCTAAAGTAAATTATTTTGATGTCATGAGAGGATTTTAAATTCAAAACCTCATGAGCGATTGAAAGGCGTGACATCTATTTAAATGTAATATTTTTGGGCATGTGTTCACTAGGCACCATTAGGTTCTTAGTTCTATGCATTATTTTTAAAATATGCAGGTTGATGAAGTGACTGAGGAACAACGAGTCGTTGGCTGAGCTCAATGAATTCCCTTTTGTAATAGTTATAGAATGAAATACATATCTCCACATATGTATTCACTATTTACTTTTGCTTCCAGTAAACTCAATTTTGAACAATTGTCTTGAATTGTAATTTGAAATACTCCCATGGAGCTACAATCTTTTCTTCAGAAGGTGTGCTCACTTTTTTTACACATATTTGTGGTAAATATATAAATGATTTTTCTTCGTTCCATTTCAATTATTCTTTAATGTGTTGTTTTCTCCATTTTTCTCAAAGGAACATGTTGCGTTCCTAACGTGTCTTATGATAATCTCTTGATTAAATATCGGGACGTGATATTTTTATTTGTATCTATTTTTTTTAGTTTAAATATCCAATCAAGAATGGGTTAGGATTGGGTTACTGAACTTTAAAGAATATTTAAATCACTCGAAATATAGCTTCACTCAAAATTCGAAATTTAATATTGTTTTCTAAAAAAGTATAACAGCCAATTTTAGAAATCGATTATACTTTTAGGTATTTTTACCTGTGCTTATAAAAATGGAGAATCTTGCGATGGATTAGAGTGGAATCGAGTATTTGAGAATTTTTGTCATAATTAAAACCATTGTACATATTTCCCAAGCTATTGTTTGTTCCAAATATTATATAATATTGCTATGCATCCGTTTGAAAGAAAAACATTGAGTGAAATGAATGCATTTCCCATATAAATTAATCTCTATAAACGGAAACATAATTGAGTTTCTTCATCATTGGCCAATTACAATTGAGTTAAAAGAACTCCAGAACCATTTTAATCAGGCCCTCATTGGGTAACGTGTTGATCAATAACTTAGAACTAATATAGAAGAAACATATATTCACAAAACAAAAAAAATTATAATATATTAGTATTAAGATTATCTCTTTCAAGAAGATCAAATGGTGAACACTCCTACATAAAAATTCTTCATTAAATAATATATCGAACCTAATACCCACAATTCCCTCCTATAAATAAAAAGATAAAAGTTAAAACATGCTCAATTAGGCCAGAATTAAGAAAACATCCAGTGAATTATTAGCATATTTTCTCATATAAAACACCAAATTAGCAGTTCTATTTCAAATATATGTCAAATTATTAATATTATTTCAAATTAAGGATTGATCCCTTTAAATAAAAGAATATAACTCTATATATACTTATGTTTATCTCCATTATAAATTGACCTGATATTTGTTTTTCACTTAAAATAAATATTGTAAGAGAATACATATGTATTAGAGGGAAAAGATGAGCTTTATAACCCAATTTTTTATTTTTTACTTAAAATAATACATATTGCCTCTGTGGTTTGGAGAGTGAACGTAGAGTGTAAATTCGAACTACATAAATCTTTGTGTCCTATTTCTTTTCTTTTTATTATATGTGTTAGCAGTCAGTTTAATTCATAACAAATTGAGCAAAAACTCGGCGATGGAAATTTGATAATACAACAATAATTTTTAATATATTTGTATGCTGTGGCGGATTCAGAAATTTTTAATTGGGGATACAATATATAAATAAGATTAAAATGAGGATACATTATGTGAAAATATTAATAAATAATATGTAAATATATATATATGTATATACTAAAAAAAATACATATGTATAGTAAAAAAAAATTGGGGAGTACAGTCGTACCCCATAATATAATGTAGATACGCCCCTGTTTGTATGGTGTCTTCTAGTGTTGTAAATGTTAGGTGTCATCTTATGAGTCGCATCAATTTTTTGCTATTAAATTTTTGCTCTCGTTATTAATTTAATACAAAATTGATAATTTAACATATATTTTAAGTATATGTATAACTCGTAAGTATTAGAAAATTACTAATAATTTATAATGAATCTGAACCAATCCCTTATCATAAATATATCAAATATTGGTCAATTACTCTAAGACCATGTGTTAATTATATGCACTGTTAAGTTGCGTGGAAACATTCAACTCATGGAGAATACATAACAATATTGAAAGATTATTCCTTTAAAAAAAAATTTAAAAAAAAATTGAAAGATTACTTTATCTAATGTACAAGCAGTGACTAACTTATGGATACCGCCAATGAAAAGACGCCGTGTATTAATGATCATGAATGAATAAAAAACACCATATTATTTTATCCCTTCCGTATTATTAATTTCACTTTAATCGGGCAAGATAATTAATATTAATGAATGTAATAGAATTAATATATTATTAATGTGTGAAAATTAATTTTCATTTTAGTAAATAAGACTAATCTAACGAGACAAATAAAAATAAAAAATGACATCAATCGAGCAAAATGAAAGAAGTACTCAGTATTAGGTATACGAAATTCAATTTCACCTCAAATTTACGAATTAAATTGATTAAGTATAATTAGAAGTAGTTAAGATTGAAATGTTTTAATCTAAAAAAGATTTAACCCGAATAATCGGGTCACTTAATTACCCGAGTTTCAATAAAGCTGAGCCCTAATCTTTAGAGATCGGCCCACTTAATCTTTTTTTATTTTTATTAGGATTCTTTTATCACCATCATCTACTTCTAATGCTCAAGATTGTATATTTTTTAAATTAAAGTTTAAGTTATATAATTTTATTTAGTGTAATTGTTGAAAATTGAGTTTCAGTTTACCCTTTATTTTGTGGTTTGGTGTGTCAAAACTTACTTTAGCTTTAAGTTTCTAGTATATTTCTGCATGTAATTAATCTTTGTATATGATATATCGAGTTGTAATTGAAACTAGAAGCCAGAAGTTGAAGATCGAGCCGACAAGAAACTTAGTCTCTAAAGGAAGATAAGAATCAAGTTTCAGAACTTGATATTTGAAAAGAACTCGAGATGTTGAAGTCAAATTCCAGAACCTATGGTGAAGATGCTAAGGAACTTGAAACTTAAAATGTCGAGAAACTAAACTGAGTTTTCACTAAAGAGAAGCCGAAACTTAAAACTTAAAACTTAAAATTTGGGAATTTCAATTTTCAGTTTCAGAAGCTGAAGAGCACGTGAAACACAAGAAGACAAAAAGAATCCGAGAGGAGCTTAATGTCATATCAAAGATTCCTTAAATTGTCGATCAACAAATCAGTACGAGGAACTTAAACTAAGAGCAGGTGAGAAGTGCACTGCCAAAAGTCAAAAGCAGATCTCAGAGCTGAGCAGACCGAAGAATGGCTATGATTGGACGACCCAATCTTCGTCTCTAATAGATGAGCTTCTGTCTAACGGACATAAATTCAAATTATCGAGACTTCTGCCTATAAATTGGAGACAACCTCAACAGAAACAAGATACCTGAAACTCTCAAAAAACTTATCCAAAATTTTATCAAAGTGAAATCTCAAGAGCTCTCGAAAAGTCTTTGATTCTCCGTTTCTGAACACGAGGCTTAACATCTTTGCTCTACTAATCATTCTGTGTATTTGTCTAAGTGCACGAGTCTCAAGCTTTCCAAGCTTAAGCTAATTCTTGGTGTTTATTACTTTTCTAGTAATAAACACAATAGTTAGTATTATACTCGGGAATACTGATTCTGACGGGCTTTACCAACCAACTGAAGTTCAGGGAAGAACCGCAAACATCCAACCATCCAGATTGAAGGTTGCGGGGCGTGTCCTCACTTCAGTTCTGAAGAAAGAGCAGGTTAAGTTTCTGGGTAAGTGACCTAGCAGACCGAAGGGCGGAGGTTTTTGATGGGTTAGTATAGATCGTGAGAAAGCTTGTCGTGAGAAAGCTTGTACTCTATTATTTAGTGGATTCCCGATTAAGTTCAGAAGAGTGGACGTTTGACTTGAGGCTCCGAACCACTATAAAATATCATGTGTCATTTACTGTTTTATTTAAGTTTCTTCTCTTAAGTTTTTGTTCATACTAGAAACCTTCAAGACTTTCTAAGTATTGAAGTGTATACTTGAAAACTGAAACTTAAAACTTACTCTGAGCAAAACTGAGTTTTCAAGATCATTTTTTAACTTCCGCTGTATATAATACATCTCTGATTTTGGGACCAACAAGTGGTATTAGCGCCGGTCAGTCCTACAGGTTGGTCGTTGTTGAAGTCGGTTAAGACCAGTTCCATTTCCTTGCACTTGTTTCTTTCTTCTTGATTTAGCTCATATATTCAAGATGATGAACTCTATCAAGCTTTCCAAGTACTCAGTAGAAGTACAACATATGGAAGAAAAGATCTCTCATCATGTTGAAAAACATCTATCCGGAGATGGCTGAAGTAATACCAACGAACCACTAAAGATCACGAAGATTAATACTTAACTCGGAGGAGCAGATGGTCCAGAGATCGTTGAGAATTCATACACAGAGTAGACTTTCGAAGACAAGGCCCGTGCACACCTGGACTCGATGGTGCATGAGCTGATCCTAAAAGCCCTACCAGCGTCCCTGGTTGAAGAAGCACTCGAGTATGAAAATGCTAAGGAAGTATGGGACTTTCTTGGTACCCTTAGCCAAGAAACAGACTATATAAAGCGCAATAAAATGCAAATCTGTGTGGATAAGTACGAGTCGTTTCAGAGGCTTCCTGGAGAGAGTATCTAGTCGATGGAAGCTCGATTAAATGCCATAGTTTGTGAGCTGAAGAACTTGGGGAGAGAATATACAGTTGTTGACCTTAATGCCAAAATTTTCTCCAAGATGCCAAAGAAAGATTGGTTTGTTAAAACCACAAGTCTGAAAGAGAAGGATTTGTTGAAGAGGTTGACAAAGGATGTCTTTGCCCAACTTCAAGCACACGATTGGGACATCCAGATGGTAAATAATAATGAAGTTGTTCGAAGTGCGAGTTCACCAGCTGAAGAAGATGCTATTTTTTTTGTTGAAAGATATTTTCATAGGTGACCAAAGAAGCCACACCAGACAGAGAAACCAAGCGGTCAGACCTCTACATCAAAGAATGCTCATACACCGTCATATTCTTACAAGAAAGAGGAGAAATCCTCAGTTGCAGAATTCGAAGAGAAAATGCGGAAACTGACAAAGCTGATCGAGAAGGTAAAAGCCGAAGTTGAAGACTCTCATGGAGGTGACCAGAAATTTATAGAAAAAGCACCAAAGGCTTGTTTTGAGTGCAATTCCACAAATTACCTCTAGTACGAGTGTCCTCTAGTTTCCAAAGAGGAGAGAGAGCAATTGAAGAAGATATTTGAGAAGAAGGCTTCTAAAGCTGTCGTAAAGGCTATGTTGTTCATAACTAAAGGTTCAGATATTCCCAGCAATGATGATAGTTACTATATATCAGAAGACAATTCAGAGGAAAAAGCTCTCTTGGTGTTCATGGCTGCCTTTGGAGAAGAAATCTCAGAAGCTGAAACGGAAGAACCAGAAATTGAGAAATTGGTAGCTAATTCTAACTTAGTTTCTAGCTCTTCCGCATACATTCCCGAGGACACTGAATCTATTTGCTTAGATTTAGATGATGTCACTCTTGAAATTCTTTCAAAAGAGTTTTCAAAATTTTATGAATTGAAAAATACTTTAGTCGGTGAAAACTCCGCACAAAAATTTCAAGTTTCTAATTTGACCGATGAGAGTGAGAAATCGAGGTCACTCAGTGAGGAACTGATCAAATTAAGAGAAAAAAAATTACATTTTAATCAAAAAATTCATAATATTTATGAGGAATGTGACTCTGTAAAATTGAAAACTGCTAGCGATCAAAACCTGATTTGCTCACTTTATTCGAGCACTAGCAATGTTTCAGAAGCCCTGAACATGCAAAGAGATCCCAGCGATAAATCATGGTTAGGTTTTTCAGAAAATGTTTTGAACAATCATGCATCTACTTCAGAAATTGGAAAACTTAAAGATCATCACTTTAAGGAAACTCCAGTTTCAAAATTAAGTTGTTAGGCAAAAGAGTAATTCAAAACTCCAATTTGGTTGATCAGGTTAAAAGGAAAAAGTCAGTTCCCAAACTAAAAAAGAACTTAATTTCTAAACTGAATAAACCTAAATGGAAGCCGACCATGCCTAAGAAATTGGTGAAACAGTATGTTCCAATTGCGAGGAAACCTATTTCAGCAATTGAAACTGAGTTTGTGAAAAAGTTAGTTTCATATCCGGATTTTGGAATCTAAGGTCCTTTAATCATAACTCTTATGAGAGAAGAATTCATCCATGAAGGAGGAACACCTACTTGAGGTCGAGCCCAACCTAATTTCTTTTTCAAGGGCTAGGAAGACTTTACATCTGGGACTTGGTTTCCGAGACTTTTACAGGAACTCAGTTTCTAGAAAGAGTTTGCATACACCCACGATTCTTTTTGCATTGCATCCAAATAGCATACATTATTTCAGAAGGAAGAGTAAGGTGGAGAAGAAATCACCAGTACTTAAGGTGAATCTAAAAGACTAACACAGTAGGATCCGCAAAAGCTTGGGTACCTAGAGTATAACTTTCATTGTGACACAGGTACATGGACTCCAAAGTCAGCTCTCGAAGAAGAAGAAAGCCTGGATTCTTGATAGTGGGTGTTCTGCACACATGACGGGAGAAAGAGACTTGCTCAACAATCTGGAAATGGCGAGAGGACCCCTGGTGGTATTTGGTGATAACTCAAATGGGAGAGTCATAGGCAAAGGATGCGTGGAATACAATGGAATCACCATCAAGAACGTATCCTTGGTCATCAACCTCAACTACAATCTTCTGAATATCAGTCAGTAAATTCATAATGACTATGAGGTGACCTATACTGAAGCTGAGTGCCACATCAAAGATAAAGACTCAAAGGAGATCATACTGAAAGAGGTCAGAAAATGAAGTCTTTATGTCGTAGATTGGGGGAGTGGCAAGCTGACACTTGCCTTGTCGCAACAAGCTCCCAGGATGGCACGAATCGGCTATGGGACAAGAGATTGAGCAACCTCAACTTCAACTCAATTCGACATCTTGCAAAGCACAACTTATTTGAAGGGTTGCCCAAAACTGGATTCATGAAGGACGGAGTTTGCAGAGCATGCAAGATGGGAAACAAAACCAAATCTCCATTCAAGAACCGTCCTGTAACAGCGAGTACAAACAGGATACTGGAGTTGCTACACATGTATCTTTTAGGACCAGTCAAGCCACCCACGATCGGAGAAAAGAGATTTACTCTTGTAGTTGTTGATGACTACTCGAGGTATACTTATAAGATCTGAGTCTACAACAGACAACGTGAGTTGTCTTTTATTATTTCAGCTGTTTGGATCATTCTTAGGGTATCAAATATAAATAAGATTGAATAATCCAGGCAAACCCTATGCATGCTCTTAATATTTAGTTGTGAAGGATGAATTTACGAAATACTTGGACTCCATCTTCTGAGCTGTAGATCTTGATGACGGTAGAGGATCCTGAATGTGGGGATCTTGTTAAATGTTGTGGCGTATCAACAGATCTGATCTTTTAATCTATTCCCTTGATCCTCAGAAATCTAGTGAGGATATGCTACTGAGTTGAATCAGAAGATCGAATAAATCAATCACTTTCACCCTTCTTGATTAGCTATCACCCCTCTCTCTCTTTTCTCTTAATTATGTACTACCGTACTGAATTCTGTATTGTGTGTGTAGTCAATAATGATCTGATAGAGAGAAGGGGTTTATATAGTATTAGGGTTTGGAAAATCCTAATACTAATGGGCTCTAAGCATTTTGTGGGCTAGACCAATGATCAAATGCAAATAATAAAGCGGGTCCTCCTTATTAATTAATTCCATGTCCAACCCAGAACATAATTAATCAATAAAATATTATTTTACCTTGACATAAATAAAGCTGATTTATCCCTTTATCACCACGTTGTTTGGAACGGGTTGCATTAAACTTGAATGATATACATATTTAAGGTTCTGGACATTCATTAATTAATTCGGCTTATGATAATCAACCATAATTAATTAATATCTTATTTCCTGAGTAGTACCACTCACTCCTTTTCAATTATGCATGAATTAAATAATTCAACCTGCAGGGTTTAGCATAATGAACCTTGTGAGCTCCTCAAGGAATGTCCCCATCCTAAATCGGATATGATTACCTACATGTTCAACCTAAGAAGGCTACACACAAACCGCCACACCCAAGCTGCATGTATAAGAGTACTTGTAAGACTCGCCACCATAGCAAGTCAAAGTGTGGTCAACTTGTGTAAGACCCTTAGCCTTCAGTTAGGTTTAAGATCATAACAAGTATCTAGAGATCTGGCTCATTCATATGTCAATTAGAATGACTTATCTCACTATTGATCCCATCAATAAATAAAGATGTACCGACACATCAAGTAGTTTATAAGCTCACTTATAAACTGATGTGTCGCAGCCTAAACCGACATTCTATCCAGGGACTGTCTCAGCCGTGATATTATTTATACCTTGCTTGGTCAAACAATTCATATGATCCTCTATGATCTCCTACATACCATATGATCATCCCTATAGGCGAGATATTATAGTTCGTATCATATGTTTGTTATATCAGATAGCGACTATGTTGATGTAACACATTTATGAAGACCAATGTATCAAATGAACACACTTAATCATAAATATTTTTAGTATACAATTCCAACAATCTCCCGCTTATACTCAAAGTATTAACACCTTTACTTTATGTTAGGAATATTGTTAGACCCCTCTCCTGTAAACCAATTCATAATCATAGTTTAATATGTTTTGGTGCATCAAAGCTCTAGCAACTCAGTATCGAGTCAATTGTAAAAAGTCTTGTATAGGAATTTATACTCGAGTTGTAATAGAATAAGAAAAAGAAAAGAATCTAGTTTGTTGAAGGAGTCAGCAAACTTGGCAAATTGCTGAAGATTGCTAAAAAGAAAAGAAAGGCTAGTAATGCGGAGGAACGCGACAATGATGTTGAAGAAGGAACTCCAGCAAAATACAAAGACATCCGACGCACATCAGTAGCCAGCAGAAGACAATCAGCAATCAAGAGAGAAGTTACAGAGTCGAGAGTCAGACGGATTACAAATTACAAAGAGACCCAACCAATCAAGAGGATGAAACAATCATCATGAAAAAGAAGGGTTCAGACCTACAAAGGATCCGTTCTGACAAGAGACGACTAAAGATAGATGCTACGCCAATCAGAGACAAGGAGACTTGAAGAGTTTCTGTCCACTGAAGAAAAAGGAAGAATGCAGATAGGCAAGCATTCCCTTTAAGTTTAACGGATAAGATTCAAACAACCGTTTGAATCTTCACCAATAAATAGGTGTCATCCTTATTTGATTCAAAGGTTCATGACTTACTGTGTACAAGAGATAACAAAAGAGATTAAACATATTTTCTACATCACGCGAACTCATCCGAGCTAAGTTCTTAATTAAAGCTTTTCGCAAGCAGAAGCTCGAAGACCTGTGAAGTTTATCTTCCAAAGGTTATATTGGGATTCCTTCTAGTCTAGAAAGAATCTAGCAGTCACTATTGCGGTGCAAGAGTGATTCGTACGGGCAACGCCAACACAAGGATAGGTTTCGGGAAGAACTATAAAACTCTCGCAGTCGACGTCCAAGGAGAAGGGAGGTTTGTCCTCACTCTAAGGAGCGACACCGGTTGAAGATTGAAGATCGAGGTGCTTGAAGGTGTGCGCTGACCAGACGGAGGAGCTGCTCAATGTTAGAGATCAGGCCTGACCTTGTATTCATTCTTCTAGTGAATTTTCAGTCAAAGGACTGAAGAGTGGACGTAGAACAATTGTTCGAACCACTATAATAACCCTTGTGTCGTTATCATTTTTATTTCGTTATTGTTTGTTCTTAGACATATTTGAAACTCAACACATCAAGTGTTGAAGTATAAACTGCAATCGAACTAACAAATACACGAGCTAAAACATTTTAGATAAACAGTTGCTAAGTCGAGACCTTAGCAAGACACGTGCAAGATAAATTTAGTACTTCCGCTGCATATAAAACACTCTGATCGGGGACCAACAAGTGGTATCAGAGCTGTTGGTCTTTACAGACTAGCTACTTCTGAGTCGCCTAGGACCAGATCCAGATTATTCTTGCATATGTGTGTTTCTGTGTTTAGCTCAGGTTCAAGAAAATGGCGCACAACGCAAAGCTGCCCAAGTTCACTTCAGATTCCTATTCTACCTGGAAAAAGAGGTCGATGATCACACTGATGAATGTGCATCCTGAGATGAGACGAGTGATCAAAGTTGGACCTATCAAGATCCAGAAGGTGAAGACAAGGGTTGGAGAGGACGTAACAGGACCAGACGTAGTGATGGATCAGCCGCTTGAAGAATGGACTCAAGAAGAATGAGCCCGTGATCAACTAAATTACGTAGCCATGGATCTAATATTAGGTGCCTTGTCACCTACTCTAATGGCTGAAGCGTTGGAGTACAATAGTGCTAAAGAAATGTGGGATTTTCTTGGTACTTTAGACAGAATCGGATTAGATGAAGAGAAACAAGCTACAACAATGGGTAGACATGTATGGATTTTTTTGCTTTATTCCAGGTGAAACTATCAAGGACATGGAGACAAGATTTAACAATATTGTAGCTGAGTTAAAGAAGTTGGGGAGAACGTATGAACTTCCTGACATGAATTCAAAGATTCTCTCAAGACTTCCTAAGGAGGATTGGTTCGTCAAAGTAACCAGTCTAAATGATAAAGATCTGTCAAAGATCAGCACCAAAGACGTGTTTGCTCAATTGGAAGCCCATGAATGGGATATCACCCAGATCAACAAGAATGAAGTTGTTCGTGCTGCAGTCAACATTGAAGAACCGATGGAGGGTGCCGAATTCTTTGTAAAGAAAGATGGACGAAAATGGAAAACAAAAAAACCATTCCACTCAGATCGACCTGCTCAGTCCAATTCAACAAAGGAGATTCCTTCCATCAGTGGATCTTACTTCAAAGAAGATGAATGCTCCGTGAGTAGGGCTGTAAATGAGTCAAACTGTTCGTGATCTACTCGGATCTCGACTCGATTAAAGCTCGTTCAAATTTGTTTTGAGAAGCTCGTTTATTAAACGAACCAAACTTGAGCATCATAGTATTCGACTCGTGACTCGTGAACAAGCTCGTTAGCAAAAATTAGTAAGAAATATAAAATAATTAATTTATAAAAGTATTATCTTTCATAATTTAAGGGTAACAACAATGATAAATCTTTCTAATAATGATAAGATTTAGAATTTGAGCATGAATACGATATTAATTTACAGATAAATAACTTTTTCTTTCAAAATAATAATGGATATTTCAAATATATTCCAAATTTAGAAAGTTCATCTAGGCTCGATTAAAGCTCGATAAAGTTTGTGAACTTCAAAATGTTCGACAAAAAAGCTCGAAGCTCGACTTGATACTAAATGAGTCAAACTTGAGCACGGCACTACTCGGCTCGAATCGGTTCGATTACACCCCTATCCGTGAGCGAGCTGGAGGAACAAATGAAGAGACTGCAAAGGTTGCTGCTTAAAGCAAAAAGGGAAGAAGGAAGACTTCCAGTAGATTCAACTAACAAACAACAAGAATAGCAAGAGAGCACCAAGAACATGCTATGAGTGCAATTCCCCAGATCACCTAAAGTTTGAATGTCCAAAGGTAGATCCAGAAGAAAGGGAAAGACTGAGAAAGTTGTTTGAAAGACGTGCATCGAAGGTTGTCACTAAAGCCTTACTGACAAGGACAGAACTACCAGACATCCAAGATTATGACGGTGAAAATTACTCATCAGAAGATGAAGAGGATGTTCTAATGGTGTTCATGGCAGGCATCAATGAAGAGCAGATAGAAGAATCATCTTTAGCTGTCTCAAGAAACCAGGTAACAAACATTATCTTGTCTATTGCTTTAATCTCTGATAATATGCATGATACTGTTGATTCTTGTTGCTCAAAATCAGATGAGATAACTGTGGAATATTTGCTAAAAGAGTTTTCAAAAGTACATGCATTAAAGGATATTCTAGAAAAAGAAAATTCCTCTCTAAAGTCTCAGCTTTCAAATTTGACCAGTGAGATTGATAAATCTAGGTCAGCAGACGAGGAACTTTTAAAGTTAAAAATCGAATTCTCCTCCTTGAATGATAAATATAATACTTTAAGACAGGAGAATGAAGCCTTGAAATATAATCACTCAGTGCAAAATGTATGTCGATGCAAATTTTCAGAAAGCACGAGAGATTTAGATAATATTCTAAGTGTCCAAAGAAGTTCGAAGAACTTTGCTGGAATAGGTTTTGATAGTGAGAAGTCTTGTGTCGCTGAATTGAGTAAGACAAAGAAAATTGTTTATCCCAGCTACTGGGAAGATCCAGCAAACCACTAGGAAAGACAAGAGGAAAAACCTCAAGTCACTTGCTCAGCAGAAATGCTGGCTGACTAGTATCCCTCAACTGACTGCTCAGCAATGATTGAACTATCGTTCTTCTGAGAAGAAGCCAGCAAAGTCAATGTATGTAACCTAGCAGACTTTTCCATCTGCTAGGAAGGTTCATACAAATCCTAGCAAGGCCAAGCAATCAACTGAGGTTGCAAGGAAGCCAATATACACTCCAAGTAGAAGGAACACCTACTTGAGGCCAGAGTCTACATTAAAACACTTTCAAAAGACAGTGATGGCTCGACACACTACTACACATTCCTATGTTGATTATTGAAGTTATGCCAATAGGAACGGAAGGGAAGTGAAACGTGATGACAAAAGAAACATCAAAATCATGAAAGTCTGGATTCCTAAAGGAATAATCCAGAAAACTAATCCTGCAGGACCCGTAATTGATCGGGTACCGAAAATATAACTTCTTTGTTTTGCAGGAACAGGGTCCAAGAAGAAGAATGTCAAGAAAACTCAAAGAATGGATCCTAGAGAGTGGATGCTCAGGTCACATGACAGGAGATGAAGAGATCTTCACAGAACTTCACAAGTTTCGAAGAGCTTCAGTTTCATTTGGTGACAACTCCAAGGCCAAAGTAATTGGAAGAGGGTGCATCGAGCAAAATGGAATACGAATAATCAACGTTGCCCTCGTCGATAGCCTGGAGCACAATCTACTAAGCATCAGTCTGCTAAGTGAAAGTGGATACATTGTTCTTTCTTTGATACAGGTTGTGAAGTTGCTGACAGAACCACTAGAGAAGTAAAGCTATGCGGAATTAGAAAAGGAGAACTCTACATTGTTGATTGGGAAAGTGATCAACAAGTATCGTGCTTCATAGCATTCAACCAAGAAGAGACAAATTGGCTATGGCACAAAAGGCTAACGCATCTGAACTTTAGGACCATCAATTATATTGCCAAAAAATAACATTGTTGCAGGTTTACCACAAGAAAAAATCTTCAAGAATGAAGGAATATGCAGAGCCTGTTAACAAGGAAAGCAAGTCAAAGCATCTTTCAATTCAAATCCGGAAAAGGCCACTTCAAACAGAATCCTTGAGCTACTGCACATGGATTTATTTGGCCCTGTCACACCACCCACTGTAGGTAACAAACAATATACTTTAGTTGTTATTGATGACTATTCTAGGTACACATGGGTGAGGTTACTCAAAAGCAAGGACGAGGTGAAAATCATCCTTCCGGAGCTAATAATTAGAGTTCAAAAAGATAAAGAGCTCACTGTTAAAAGGATAAGATCCGACAATGGTACATAATTTTGTAATGGAGCATTAATGGATTTCTGCGCCAACGCTGGGATAGGACATGAAAGGTCCACTGCAAGAACACCCCAGCAGAACGGTCTAGCAGAAAGAAGGAACAAAACCTTAAAAGAAGTCGTGCGTACAATGCTTGCCGACACGGATCTAAGTCAAAGATATTGGGAAGAAGCTGCAATGATTGCTTGCTACACACAAAACCGAAGCGGGTCGAATCTTCGCTTCAACAAGACTCCCTATGAAATATATCATGGTCATAAGCCTTACTTAGCTCATCTTCGTATTTGTGGTTCATCATGTTAATCAAAATTAAGTACTTTCTCTCCCAAAGTCGATGAAGGAGTGTTCCTAGGATATGGACATCCGTCTCACAAGGGCTATAGAGTGCTTAATAAGACAACCAAGCTTGTGGAAATTAATAACATGCAATGTTATTTTTTATGAAGTTACTTTAGTGCGCAGGACCATAAGAAGTCAAAGAGATGAATCTCATGAAACCAATGATGTCAATAAACCTTCGGGCTCGAATACTTACGAAGCTGAACCGAATGATCCGCCTAAGTTAATGAATGAATCATCATCTCTACTGGAAACCTTGACTGATCAATCGACAATCAAGAGGCCCTGTGATGCAATCGGTAATGCTGAGGCCACCATACAATCTCTCGAAGAACTTAAAGATCAACAGGGAACTCAAGGAGATAAAGACGTTCAACAATCTGAACATTCCCAGAGTAACGAGAGAACTACTGACTTTTCTGCTGAAGAGAATAAGGAGCAGAATACTGAAGGAAGAAGTGCTCCACCAAAAAATTAGAATCCAACAAATGACATGCCGGGAGATGACCATCCATCAGAAGACTCTCCAATAAGCATAACATACAACATGAAGGATCTATAGCTTGTTGATGTACAAGTCTCAGAAGAACCTATTGGAACGTCATGTAGTCAAATCATCCTAGTAGAAGAACTACAAAGACCGAAATGGCCGCTCAGAGATCATCTTACTAAAGCAATTCTAGGAGATATTGTTGATCTAATCCGAACCAGACACAGTGCACTGTTTGCCTGCTTCATATCACAGGAAGAGCCTACCAAAGTAACAGATGCGCTCAAATCAGCAGACTGGATCAATGCAATGCAGGGAGAACTATCAGAGTTCACAAGGAATCATGTATGGGATCTCGTTGATAGTCCTACACATCAATTGGTAATAGGAACTAAATGGGTATTCAAGAATAAGCGAGATGAAAATGGACTCGTCGTTTACAACAAAGCCAGATTAGTTGCTAAAGGATATGCGCAGTGTGAAGGAATAGACTTTGACGAAAAATTTGCTCCAGTAGCTCGCCTGGAAGCAATAAGATTATTCCTAGCATATGCTGCTCATAGTGGCTTCACGGTATTTTAGATGGACGTGAAGAGTGCATTCCTTAATGGCGAATTAAAGGAGGAAGTCTACGTGGAATAGCCTCCAGGTTTCGAACGCGGAAACCAGGTATACAGACTAAGGAAAGCTCTCTATGGAGTAGAGTAAGCCCCAAGAGCTTGGTATGAGACGTTATCATAGTTCTTGCTAAAGAAATTCAGGAAAGGAAAGATCGACAGAACATTATTCTTGATCAAAGATGCTGAAGACATTTTGCTTGTCAAAATCTATGTGGATGGCATCATATTTGGATCAAGAAATTTAAATCTCTGCGAGAAGTTTGCTCGACTTACGCAGACTAACTTCCCGATGAGTATGATGGGAAAAATGTCATATTTCCTAGGTTTGCAAGTTCAGCAATCCAGTGATGGGATTTTTATTCATCAGAAGAAGTATACAAAAGATCTCATCAGCAAATTCTGTCCAGAGAAGACGAAGACGCTGCAGATTCCCATGAGTACAGCATGTCAGATATCAATGGATGAAGAAGGAAAAATTCGTAGACCCCATAGCATATAGAGGAATAATTGGCTCGCTGCTATACTTGACTGCCAGCAGACCAGATATTTCATATGCTGTATGCGCTGTGCTAGATATCAAGCAAATCTAAAGAAATCACACATGGAGTATGCACGAAGAATTGTCAGATATCTGAAGGGAACAGAATCTTTAGGAATTTGGTATCCCAGAGCAGATGATCTCACACTCATAGCGTACTCAGATTCAGATTTTGGAGGTTGCAAAATTGATCAAAAGAGCAAGAGCGGAACATGCCAATTCCTAGGTCATAAGCTGAAAAGCTGGTTCAGCAAGAAGCAACACTCTGTAGCAACATCCACAACAGAAGCAGTATATGTAGCTGCTGCTAGTTGCTGCACACAAGTGCTGTGGATCAAGCAACAACTTCAAGACTATGAAGTCAGCACTGGTTGCGTTTCCATTTATTGCGACAACAACAGTGTGATGTGCGTCACAAAGAATCCTATTCACCACTCCAAAACAAAGCACATCGATATCAAACATCACTTCATTCGAGACCACGTTGAGAAAAAGTATATCTCAGTGGATTATATCAGAACAGAGGATCAGCTAGCATACATATTCACCAAGCCTCTAGCAGAAAGCAGATTCAAAGAGCTTTGTCTTAAGCTTGAATTATTGGAATTAGATGAGTCCCAACTCTCATTTTGTTCTTAGATTATATTTATTGATGGAATTCTATATAGTTGGACTTCTCAAGTCAATGCGGAATAGGAGTGTGTCCCAGCTCACGCTCTTCAGAAGAAAAGTTCAATGTATAAGGAGATTGATGAGTCCCAGCTCTCTGCAATTCGATAGTCATGTATGGGAGAATATTGGTTCTAGTAGATTACAAGATTGTTAAGTCACAACTCTCAGCAGAAGGAAGAAGACTGTTGAATCAATACTTATTTGAATCAATCTTGGGAAATTGATCTAATAAGGGAACAAATATCGGGATACTCAACCGACGTATCAATTGAGATCATCATCAATGACGAAGAGATGATACACATTCGCTATCATTACCGAAGATCTCGTTCAAAGGTTCGAGAAGATTTAGTTCTGAAAATAGCCGCCACGTGGAAAGTAATTGCGAAACTGTCGGTTCCCAAGGCAGACGAAGTGATTAGAAGATCAGATTTCTAGGAAGACTGCTTCTATTTAAGGAGGGAAGTCATGCTTAAGATAGCCATACTCAAGATCCTTTAAACCCTAGACCTCTCACCTACCTTCTATTCCCATTTTTCTTGAAACCCTGCTCAAAGAAATCAGAAATGTCATCCTTCACCATTTCACCAAAATACCTCCAAACTGGGTTCGAGCAACGTGACTTGGAAGTCTCTAAATTGAGTGGAAGAGTCGTAATCTTCACAGAGATCACATCTAAGAAGAATATCTCAATTCTTGGTTCACCATGGACGATGAGTTTTCTCATATTAGAACCGAACGGAGATAGGCGGTCCATTCTGTTAGGCCATGACAGTTTTCTCGTTGGAGAGATATAAACTTGTCAGGTGGGTCTGAAGATGGATATTCCTTAGTCACAAGGAATGGGACTTGGTTCCAGTCAACCAAGGTGTTCAAGGGGGCCATTCAGGTTCTTCCCATCTCTTCTTCCAGGATCAAACTTCAAAACCATAGAGAAGAAGAGGAGATCACGGGAAGGCTCTCAGATGGAATAGATGCAACACGAATCAACTACTCAGCATCTAAGAGCGGAGATTAGCTTGCGAGTGGTGCTGGTGATATTCACCTTGCAAAATGTAAAGATGCCAGCATGGCGCTCGGAGCTAGAAGATTTCTACGGACAAATCTCCAGACTGAGCCAAATAGAGATTCAGACCTTGTCCAATATTTGGTGCTGGATTCCTGCAGATGAAGGAAGCTATTGGAGAAGAGATGTCACCTAGGAAACAGGAAGATGATGAGTTGCCTGTGGACATCTCTCCAAGATCCAACAAGACATTGCCGTGTTAGCATGGCAGCTTGCAGCAATGAGCTCGGGAAAAGACCAAGAAGTAGGAGATCTAGCAAAGGCGTTCTTGGAGCAGTTTAAAGACAAATTGATAATTGTAAACTTGTAGCATTATACTTTGCGAAGTGCAACTCTTGTAAATCAATGATATCAATAAAATGCTTGTGTTGAAGACAATACTCTGTTGTCTCAATCAAATAACTGCCTAAATCAAATGATAGATCATTACACTCCTTGTGCAACTCTTGTAAATCAATGATATCAATAAAATGCTTGTGTTGAAGACAATACTTTGTTGTCTCAATCAAATAACTGCCTAAATCAAATGATAGATCATTACACTCCTTGTGTATACAGAAACCTATCAAAAAAATTATCTGATTTTCCATGAAAAGATTGAAAATGTAAAGGAAAATCAAATGATAGGAATTTCTCAAAGGTCTTCCCAACCCAGTCGGAAGCAGAGTACTTGAATGCTGAAAAGGAGAATTAATTCAAGCAAATTACTCTCTGCTGACTGCTGAGTCCAAGCTCTCAGCTGAATCCCGACGAATACTGAGGTTGAGCTTTCAGTAAGAAGACTCTTGAACCTAAAAGTTCATTTAATCTAAAGAGTCTAGAAGAACTGATGAATCCAAGCTTTCAGCAGATATCCGGTGTTTACTGAGTCCAAGCTCTCAGTTGATTGATCATGATTTATATTTTGGAATAGCAGACAAACTGGAAATATATTACTGAGTCCAAGCTCTCAGTAAAGAGACTCTTTGATCCTACATGGATCAAAATTTAGAAGAGTCTATTTTGTCTACTGAGTGCAAGCTCTCAGTGGAACCCTAAAAAGTGTTGAGCATAAGCTCTCAACAAAGTTCGGTAGACTGCTTGAAGATAATTTCAGGAGAATGCTGAGTCCAAGCTCTCAGCAAACTATAAGCGTCTACTAAACAACAGAGCTCAAAGAATGAATGCTGAGTCCAAGCTCTCAGCAAACTAGGTGATCTATGGCATTCCATATTAAAGGGGTATAATCATATGCTGAGTCCCATAGGCCTTTCACATTGCTGGAAATTTAGTGTTCAACACATGCATGTTGACCAGCAAGCATAAAGGAGATAATTAATTCAAATATATCTCGAAAGGCAGGATTATCTAATGATGAAGAAACTGTAGAGTTTGCTTTCATTACAAAGTAACTCTAGCACAAGACGGCGACGAATGCCAAGGAGACACGTCAGCCATGCTCAAGGTTCTGATAAAGTAGGACGCAAGGCGAAACGTCACCAACTGCCCAACCGTCGATTCATCCATATATGAAGGAGAGATCCAATCGCTCACAATAGAAGCCAATTAAAGAGGGATCGTATAAAAGAAATTTGGTTTGGGAATTCTAACCCTAATACTCCCATACCTTCTGATTCAAAATTCTTCTGCTCTACACTTTTTTAAGCTTTCAGAAGAAACATCAATGGCGGAATCTTCAAACTGTACCAGTCTCCCTGCCGAATCATTCGGAAAAACCAACATGTCCGAAGAACCAGAACAGTTCCACCCAACTTTCACAGGCATCAACAAGACGGAAGACATTGATGAGTCAATTCCAAACTATCGACTAGTCACCATAAGTCATGGAAAATTGCCTGGCAAACTCACAAACGATTAGAAAAGGGCTTCTCTAGTCAAGAAGGACAAGATACTATACGAGCCACTGTTCCGGAAGCACTGGTGTGAGATTCTCATAGGTAAACTTGACCGAGAGAACCTGCTGAGATATCTGTTTGCAGAACCGAAGAAGTTTCATCCGCACATTGTAGCAAAGAATTCTTCGCTTGCGCAGTTGTTGGTAAGATGAACAATCATTCACCACAAGTGTTTTGGGTATCAATATTGTAGTAAGCCCAAAAGTTCTGTAGGAAAAGTACGGACTCCGCAATGATGGTGAAGATGTATCCAACTACAAGATCAACGATGAAGACGAGACGAAGAAGAGATGGCTGAGATGGAAGTCAGAATCGTACACCGATTCATGGAAAGTAGCAGCACCACTGAAATCTCTGGCAGAACCAATGAGAAGTTTAGCACAGGTTGTCATAAAGATGCTAGTGGGCGAAGTTTCCTCACTCTCTGAGTTAAGTGCTAAGAAGTTTGTTGTTGTGATGGCAATTGATGATCAAGTTCGTGGAAATTTGGCAAAGTTCATTTTTACCAAATGGCTAGCACATGTCTACGGGAACAAGAGTGTGAAGAAGGATCACACGTTCATTCAAGACATAGGCTTTGGGTTGAAGATAAGCCACTTTCTGGAAGGGATCATACCAGAAGGAAAACGCTGCCGCGGTGAGGATTTGATCTACTCCAACTACATACCGCCAACCAGAAAACAACAACCGCCGAAGAATTACAAGGAACCATTGATACCGAAGGGAAAGAGCAACGTCAACCCAAAAGAGGCATGCTCTGATGAAGAATAACCATACCAAGGCCATATCGTTAGGCCTGTTGCTGCTCTACTTACCGCCAAAGAAGTTGAAGAAGAACGGCGCAAAGCAGAACAGGATGCCATGTTTACTAAGCTTGAAAGTTTGGTTGACATTCCATCACAAGAAATTGGTAAACCCTCTGATCAAACCATTGTGAAGAGGAGGCGTACGCAGAGGAGTCCTCAACAAAAGAAAGGGAAACCAGTTAGTGATGATGATAAAGCCAAGAAAAGGGGAAAGCAAAGCAGATCTTCAGGAGAACCTCTCCAAATCAATGTACCTAAGGTAGATACTTCTCTACCATCTTCAGATGTCGTCAAGGACACGGCGATAGAAACCACAGATGCCACTACAAAGCAAAGGCTTGATTTTCCGATGAGGCAGAATCTCAGAAGAAAAGGTGACAAAGAAAAGTGCTCTTGAGGGTACAAGAACAAAGAGACTATGTCAAGTTCCGACTTCAGATGACCCTTGAAGAGAGAGACATGAAATATGCATAAGTCATGGCAAGTTATGAAGAGCGAAATGCCAGGATTCAAGTTGGAGAACAGACCGGTCGCATCACTCGGAAATATGTTGAGAAGAAGCAAGCTGAGAAAGGGAAAAGTAATGTCACGTTCGCTGAAGATGTTGGAACAATTGCTGATCTTGAGCGAACACAAATGAAAGAAGCCTTAAAGGAATCAAGAAGATTGCAGACTCTAGGACCAGGAGAAAAGAGTTGTGATGCAATACAAATTCAGCCCGCCACCGATCAAGGGGGAAGTGTAAGTGCTAAAGAAATTTTGGAAAGAAGTTTGATGCAAGCTGCTGTGCAAGAAGGTAGCAGTCCTGTTGTTGAAAAGGAAAGTGAAACAGAACAATTGGCTGCGCAAGGAGGAAACCAAATTGTTACAATCATGACAGAAGCCAATCTGGAAACACCGTCAGGCCAGATCCCGGCTACTGATTCAGGAAATATGGAAATGAATGCTAATTCAGACTAATTCAGAGGTAGTCGTACCAGAAAATGTCCAGCAAACCACCACAGCCACTAAAGGAGCAGATGCTGAGGGACCCACTGCTGAAGCACATACCTCACTTAATGCTAAATCGCGAGCACAATTACAAGAAGAGCTCACAGCATGTGTGCGAGCTTGGAATGAACAATATCTACGTCGAATGGGTATTGAACCTTCTACCATTCCAGGATGGAATACAGAGGCAGATACCTCAAGTTTGCTTGAAAGAACTATAGAATCCATCTGGAAACGACGCATTCCGATTCTTAGCTCTCTAGAAGTTTCAGGTATATCCTTCAGTGATCTTCCTAGCTCTCATGATGAAGAAGATGCAGGAACTGTCACAGATGGAGAATCCGTATTCCGTGAAGAAACTCTATGAGTGCCCATGGAAAGACCACCCGACAGGAACTACAAAGCAAAGAGAATAGCGAAGTGGTGTCCTCTTGTCAAACCGAGAGATGAGGAGAATGAGGATCTCATCTCCTGGGCACGAGACATAAGCATGTTCATCGAAACTCAGGCCGCCGCAGAAAACAAGGACTCATATCCCGCTGAACTACAAGGAGAGTCGTTTGATCAAGATTGGTTGAGAACAGAGTTCAAGAGATGGCGATTCTTTGATTATGCCACTCATGAACTGCATTATGAGGACCGCTCAATTTTGATGGCAAGGATGGATCTTAATTGCTGGAGGAGTGAAGAAGAATGGGCTGATGACTGGATGGACCAAACATCCAAACGACAGTATACGGAGAAGCAGATTGCTGCAAGGCTACAGAAGATCCAGGCTCATAGAGCAGCCACCAGAGATCGATCACTGCCACCATCAGAATATGCCATAGAAGACTCTCCACCATTCACCTAGCAATTCAAATCTCCTGCCACCAGACGTCAAATGGCCGCAGCTGAGGAATTGAAGAATAAGCTAGCAGAAGAGCAAGCCGCATGCAAAAGAGAAGAAGATAGGAAGAAGATGTTGGAATTCAAGGAGAAAATCCTTAACCAACTCGCCAGCAAGCCTTTCAGGATGCAGAACTTAAAGTCATCCGCAAATATTTCAGCTGAAGAAGAAGAGGGAAGGGAAACTACACATTCTGTAATGGCTCCTGCTGATCAACCATCCACTTCGACTCCAGGATTGGTTACATCCGCTCTCATAACTACCAACGAGAATTAAATAGTACTTTCTGAGGAACCCTCGTACATGGCAATTGAGCCTTTGATTATCAGCACTTATCAGAGGGACCTCCAGCAATATATTCATACAATGGTAGGACGGAGTATCAGAGAGCAAATGGTACCAATCTTGCGCAAGGAAATCTCTATCCAGGTGTCTGAAGCTAAAGACAAAATTCTCGTTGTTCAACAAGACAACTTCGAGACCTTCTCCACCGGAGCAAGGAGCAAGAAGACAGACTTCATCGTCTTGAAGCGAGAAGACAATAGGAAGAAGATCTAAGGAGACAACGCGAAGAAAAATAGAGAGAAGAACAAATAAAAGTTGAAGAGAAGGAAAGGATCAGAAGACAAGAAATAGAAGTTGTCGTGGAAAACTTCATGAAGATGACAATGGAAGCTCGCAGGAAAATGAAGAAGCCCACTGCCAGTTCCTCAGGTGCCAAAAATGCTGCTAATTCAGATTCCTCAACGACAAAGAAGTAATATCTCTCTAATCTCTAAATCTCCTAGCTGGTTGAACAATTTTTTTGTGAGTTATATGCGTGTACATCAGAACATGAGATTATGAATGAAAACTAACCCAGGTTGAAGACAACATCTCATTGTCCAACTCTGATTCAAATTGAATAAGCTGAAATTACACACTTAGTGTAATCAACAAACTGCGTGGAATGTGAAGGGTGTGAAATGTTCCTGTGATTGCTTGATGATGTAATGCGTAAAAGTGCTTTGTGCTTATTCTGTAAAAGACTTTGAAGCTATTTACCTGATTAATCCTTTTTATCGAGCAATACCCTTGATACGTTAAGGGGGAATGTTTAGGAACGATACTGAGTCTATGGGAGTTGAGACACTGAGAATAGAATTGATAGGAAATTTTTGTAATCTCGGTAATCAGATTTCCCATGATCGGTTAGAATTAAAACTTAAGATAGAGGCTTTGATCGCACCAAAAAGGGGGAAATTGTTAGGAATATTGTTAGACCCCGCTCCTATAAATCAATTCATAATCATAGTTTGATATGTTTTGGTGCATCAAAGCTCTAGCAACTCAGTATCGAGTCAATTGTAAAAAGTCTTGTATAGGAATTTATACTCGAGTTGTAATAGAATAAGAAAAAGAAAAGAATCTAGTTTGCTGAAGGAGTCAGCAAACTTGGCAAATTGCTGAAGATTGCTAAAAAGAAAAGAAAGGCTACTAATGCGGAGGGACGCAACAAGGATGCTGAAGAAGGAACTCCAGCAAATTATGAAGACATCTGACGCACATGAGTAGCCAGCGGATGACAATCAGCAATCAAGAGAGAAGTTACAGAGTCGAGAGTCAGACGGATTACAAATTACAAGGAGACCCAACCAATCAAGAGGATGGAACAATCATCATGAAAAAGAAGGGTTTAGACCTACAAAGGATTCGTTCTGACAAGAGACGGCTAAAGATAGATGCTAAGCCAATCAGAGACAAGGAGACTTGAAGAGTCTCTGTCCACTGTAGAAAAATGAAGAATGCAGATAGGCGAGCATTCCCTTTGAGTCTAACGAATAAGATTCAAACAGCTGTTTGAATCTTCACCTATAAATAGGTGTCATCCTTATTTGATTTAAAGGTTCACGACTTACTACATACAAGAGATAACAAAAGAGATTAAACATATTCTCTACATCACGCGAACTCATCCGAACTAAGTTCTTAATTGAAGCTTTTCGCAAGCTCTCATAAAAGAAGCTCGAAGACCTGTGAAGTTTATCTTCCAAAGGTTATATTGAGATTCTTTCTAGTCTAGAAAGAATCTAGCAGCCACTATTGCAATGCATGAGTGATTTGTATGGGCAACGCCAACACAAGGATAGGTTTCGGGAAGAGCTATAAAACTCCCAGCAGTCGACGTCCAAGGAGAAGGGAGGTTTGTCTTCACTCTAAGGAGCGACACCGGTTGAAGATTAGAGATCTAGGTGCTTTAAAGTGCGCACTGACCAGACGGAGGAGCTGCTCAACGTTAGAGATCACACCTGACCTTGTACTCATTCTTCTAGTGAATTTTCAGTCAAAGGACTGAAGAGTGGACGTAGAACAATTGTTCGAACCACTATAAAAACCCTTGAGTCGTTATCATTTTTATTTCGTTATTATTTGTGCTTAGACATATTTGAAACTCAACCCATCAAGTGTTGAAGTATAAACGGCAATCAAACTAACGAATACACGAGCTAAAACATTTTAGATAAACACTTGCTAAGTCGAGACCTTAGCAAGATACGTGCAAGATAAATTTAATACTTCCACTGCATATAAAACACTCTAATCGGGGACCAACACTTTATCATAGTATTCAGTGTGTCTATATCAGACCTAGCTTATTTACACGTTTATAATCTTGTGATTGATTTTACCTACAGATCCAGACTATGAGCGTGATCCTCATAAGTCCTCTGAGGTAAATATTGTGTAAATAAATCTAGTAGTCCTTTCTTGTCAATCGCTCCCACTTTATACACATGATCTCTTATCACGATTTCTCGTATGATGTAGTACTACATATTCTATGTGTTTCACGACCTTGTGAGTCTGGGTTTCCTTGAGTTTGCCATTGCACCAGCATTATCACAGGCAAACTCGGAACACACACCTCTAGAGGATAACATCAGAGTTATACTACTTCTTACTATGCTTTTGAAGTTGTTACACACTCAGCCTTCAAACTAGAATTTGCGACACACTTCTATGCCAGATTCCTATAACTCCTCCTCCAAGGCCAACACATAGTTAGAGGTCGATTTCCTCCTTTCATGATCCTCCTAGATATCCAATTATATTCAACCCACAGGGCACATTACAAGCCAATGTGGCTGTCCAGAGTTAAATTGATATTTTTTTACAAATATCTGACTTCGTTCAATTCCATATAGAAGAGGTAGAAACCCTTACTTTGCTTGAAATGAGTCACCACATAATCAACTTAAGCAACTAGAGACACCTGAACATCCTTTCTTGTGATAGCACAAGACATTAATCCAAAGGATATCCTAGTATCTCATATGTCCTACTTCTGAAACTGTTTGGATAACCATCTCTTTATGCCTGAAAATATCTCCACACCGTTTTTGAATGGGAAATACTATCTACATAATGTGCAAGGAAAACCACGCTTCTGCAGACACATAACTGGTACTTGAAGCTCTTGTTCTTGATATGCAATATCGAAATGTCTGTTTCATAACCTTGAAGCTCCCTTAAGTTCATACTTGAACTTCCTTAGCTTCTAGACAAGATACTGCTCACCTTACTGTACATAATCTATTTGGTTGTTGCATATAGATGTCATCACCTTTAATCAAGATACCTATTTGTGAAAACACGGATGATGTCATCTACCTTCCAGATACTTAGGGTCGTATGTGTTGTTATGGACAAAATAATTCAAATGGATTTAATAGTTGCAACCAGTGAGAATGTCTTATTATGAAACATACCTTGCTCACATACCTAGACTTTTAAAGTATACTAGGTTACCATCCGAACATTACTTTACTTATATATCAATCTTCTACCTATGGCTAGAAAGCTATTTGGTAACACTAATCTTGATATACAACCATAATTATTATTGATTCATTTATGAATCCATGACTTGACGTCATTAAACTGCATTTTTGTCTTAACAGCTTCGTTGCGTATTCAGGGGACACAACATTGTTGTTCGTGAACTGGAAATAAGTCGAAAGATTGTTTCCTACGAACCATTATTGTAAAGCCTGTTAAGGCAACCTCCCAGTGCAACGATGCTCCTTTTATTATGTCAGTTACCGTGGAATTGGTATCGTACCTACCATGGTTTGCTCAATACGCCACGAGGTATTTCCTGATGGGTTTGAATTGTCTTCTACAAATCTTTGGAGAACAATATCATATTTAGATTCTTGGTTTCATCTTATACAACACACAACTCATGTTTAGGATATTAAAGAGACCACCTTTCTTGTTTAATTGAGATAGCCCACAAAGCAGTATTAGGTTAAACACTTATTCTAACCAATCAGCTTCCTTCAATAGCTAAAAATTTGAACTACCCATCATTGCTTCTTGACAAAGTCAAGTTCCACTAGGGTATCAAGAACTGATTTAGAAGACAGTGGATTAAGCAGACACATGATAAGCTCGTAATAATACTCACTTATCTATCTTATATTCTATTATTTCCTTTGGTTTTATTGAGTTTATTAGTATATTTTATGCATGAGTTGATATTATGAGGTATTATACTTGTCATGGTGTGTTTTTTAAACATTTTAGGTCAAATTCATTGGAAACCCATATCGAAAGCAGTAGATGTTCGAAAGAAACAGTCATGACTTCTTACACACATTGAATTTTGAGCTAATGGAGAATGTGAAAGATCTTGGAATTAGCTTTCGAATGTAATTGGAATCGGGTCAATCGGAGTTTGGGAGCAAAAGTTAATGCCAAAATTGAGACACTGCGCAGAAGGGGCGACTGGCGAGAAATGACTAAGTCAGGAAAAGTGGAGGTTTCGGTATCGACCGGCGTAGAGTCAATGTTGATCGACGTGGACAGCTACGTCGACCAATTTGGATCCATATCGACTGACGTGGACACCTATGTCGACCGACGCGGAAATCAAATAAGGAAAATTTGATTTAATTCGAATATATCATATTTTTAGCCCTAGATTTGATAAGATACACATCCACCTGTATAAATACTCTTTTATTTTCGATCTTTTCATTCAGCATTCAAGTTTTAGAGTTTTGGGAGTTTGGGAAACACGAAACCCTTTATATTCTTGTGAATTATTTACTTTAATGCAATTTAATATATTTTTCTTTGGATTTCTATCTGCTATGAGTGGCTAGAAACCCTAGCAGGTTCTAGGGCAATGAATGATTGATCTTGAATGTATGGTTAATTAATTAACTCAAACTGCATGGTTTTGAATTCCTGATTTAATTGTTAAAGTCTACAATTGATTTAAGATTGAGAGATAAAATTAATTCTAGGTTTATAGTTGTTAATCAAAGACCGTGAGGGAAAATTTATAATAGGAAAAGGAATTTGAATACAATTACTTTCTGTCTTAAGGGAAGATAATTAATTGTAGGGATTAAATCTGTTGATTAAACAAGGTTGATTATTATTGTATTATTGAGGCCGACGAAGCATATACATTCACATATTAGTAACCTAAGCTATAATTGTCAGACAAAGAAGTTATAGTTAAAATATTCTGATTGGTTGTTCAGCCTAGAGTCTGTGTTCTTTTAAATTGCTTTTAAAACCCCATTAATTTTCAGTATTGTCATCTTTATTTTCCAAATTAGAACCCTGATTTCCCGTTTACTCAAACAATGTATTTTAGGATCATAATTAGTACATGATGTAATTTCCCCACGCAATTCCCTTGGGTTCGACTTGAATTATAAATTTTATTTGCCACTATTCTGCAATTTATCTATAGATTTTACAGCGATCAAATTGGCGCCGTTGCCAGAGAGTTTTTAGATATTATCTTGTTACTAGTTCGTTCTAGAATTTCCTGGATTGAGTTTTACTTTTTCTGTCATGTGTGAGCATTTTCATTTTTTTCGGTTTTGATCGATGCCAACATGCGTCGATCGATGTTGAAACCCTCTGCACATCGATCGAAACTTCCCTGTGTCGGTCGATGTCGACTGATTTTCTCCATATTTTTGTCTCAGGTTGTGCATGAACATGAGATCTCAAGGTAAACCACTTGAGGCTTTCGATCTAGAGATAGAAGCATCGTGTAGATTGAGAAATAGAAAGAAAAAAATGGAGCCACCAACTGATCAAAATCCACCAGAAGATGATCCAAATATGCCCCTTTTGGAGGATCCGGATACTCAGCTGACTACTAGGGATGCTCTGATGCTGATTCATGAGGTCTATATGATGCGGGATGCAATCCAAGAACTGAGGGAAGAAAGATAGGCTGAGAGAGAGGCCGCAAGAAGAAGGTAGCTGGAACAAGAAAGAGAAAGACTGTGCCTTGATGACTCAGATGATGAGGATCCGAACACTATGGGGAAGAATTACAAGCCACAACCCGACAATGAGGGATTCAATGTAGGCATCGATGCCAATAATTTTGAACTCAAAACCGAACTGATTCAGATGGTTCAACAGAACCAATTCGGCGGTAGAGCTGTGGAGGATCCCTATGCACACCTGTGGATGTTTGTGGAGGTGTGCGACACCATCAAGCAGAATGGAGTGGCACAGGATGTGATTCGACTGAGGCTTTTCCCTTTCTCACTGAGGGATCAAGACCGATCTTGGCTTACTGGACTGGACTACAGCAGGATCCGGACATAGGAGGAACTGAGAGCTGAATTCCTCTCAAATTTCTTTCCACCCTCCATCATCATTCAGAAGAAGATGGAAATCCTACAATTCTATCAGAGGGTGGATGAATCATTGTATGAGGCATGGAGCAGGTTCAACAAGCTCCTTAGGAGTTGCCCCGATCATGGAGTCGATACAGAGGAGCAGGCTCACATTTTCTATCGGGGGATAAACAAGAAAACGCATGAGTCTGTGGATAATGCAGCTGGGGGATCCATCATGAGCAAATCTGCGGAGTAGGCACTGAAGTTATTCAAGAAGATGGCGCTACATACACAAAAAATGGGCGAATCCGAGGAGGCCTCAAATCAGAGCCGTGGAAAAGGTTGAGGCGGATGACTCCCTCAAGAGTGAAGTTAAGAAGCTTCGAGGAGAGATAGAGAAATTGTCTACAGGGGGTTCAACTGTTGTGGTTGCATAGGTGCTACCTGAAGCCCCTGTAGATGTGAGCTATGTGAATAGAGAAGGCCACCCTTATGAGAATTATCCACGGCAAGGGGGATACCATTATTCGGCGAGAAACCACCATGGTTCTCTAATTCACATCCTGAGGCAGTCGAGCTACCACCACCGGGTTTTGGGGTATAATACGGAGAAGTGGTGGAGAAGAAGAAGGATAGCTTGGATGATTTGTTGGCCAAATTCATCAAGGCCTCAGACCATCGGTTTGGAAAGATTGAGCAGGAGATCACTGGAGTGAATACAAAGATTGAAAGGGTTGGCAAGCACCTTCAAATGATCAAAACACATGTTAGCTAGATTGCCAACGCCGTCGATGTCCAGCACAAGCAAGGGCAGCTTCCGGACACTCTTGAGGTGAACCCAAAGCATTAGAAGGACTGCAAAGCCATCACTCTGAGGTCTGGGATGAACTACAAGGGTCCCGAGATGGTTGTAGACGAGTTTGGAGGTGAAAAGAAGAAAAATTGCGCAAGGCACTGCTCGACTTCGACCGATGCACATCACACATCAGTCGATGCTCAAGATATACATGAAGGGTCCTCAAGTGACGAAGAAGAAGGGCTGATGTGGAAGACATCAACCGATGCCACCCCATCGATCGATGCGCGCACAAGTAGACAACGATCGATGTGACTTCAAGTCGACCGATGCCGAAACCCTATTTGGGCGACACTCAGAGGTGGAAAAATGAAGAATCGATCCCTCCTATGCCGTACCCTCAATGGTTCGCGAAGCAGAAGGAGGACTCCAGGTTCTCCAGATTTGTGGAAAATCTGAAAAAGGTCAGCATCAATATCCCGCTGATCGAAGCACTAAAGGAGATTCTGGGGTATATGAAGTACCTTCAAAAATTGAAGACTGGAATGAAGTAGTTCATGGAGAACGAAATGGTGAAGATCCACGAGCAGTGCATCCTGCTGCTGCAAAAGCAGGTGCCCATCAAGAGAAGCGATCCTGGATGCTCCTCCATTCCAGTTGAGATCGGGGGATGTACATTCCAGCGAGTCCTGTGTGATACTGGGGCCAATATCAACCTGATGACGTACTCCATCTACAAGTGTCTCGACATAGGGGAGATGAGGCCCACGACGATGACCCTGCAGATGGGGGACCAATCTGTGTCCCGCCCGAAAGGTATACTAGAGGATGTGCTCATTCGCGTAGGCCATATCATTTTCCCTACAGATTTTGTGGTGCACAAGATGAAGGAGGACGAGAACATTTCCATGATCTTGGGGAGTGAATTTCTGGACACCAGCGCCACTCTCATTGATTGTCGAGGTGACGAGATCACACTTCCGGCAAATGATGAGAAGATCACCTTTGTGATCGACAAGAGCAAGAAGAAGGCAGAGTGCAATCGGATCTCCACCGTTGAAGAATATGAGGAGTTTAATTCTAAAGAGGAAGAAGCTGCTGCCATTGAGTGGGAGCGAGAAAACGAAGGGGTGAAATTGTCAACTAAGCCACTTCCTTCCGAGCTCACCACCATTGTCAAGGACCGAAAGGTTTACATGGTGGATTCCAAAGGTCCGCGAGTTTGAACCTGACCTCCATGGTGGTGATTTGAGTTTGTAAAAAATAAAAATAAAAATCAGAGTGATGCCTCGACATTGATCGATGCAGCCTATCGTCGATCGACACCGACGGGCCGACGTGATACGCTTTTGCCCGAGGAGTGGGTTGACAAGAAGGCTTCACGTCGTCTGATGTGGACCTGCATCAATCAACGTGAAGTGCCAACGGTCATAATTTCATGACGCATGAGTTCGAAAGCTCCGGGGAACAAAAGTTGATGTCTGAGATGAACTACCAGATATCATTCCCTCTTTTGTCTGATTGTCAAACTTATTCCACTCATTGAGTTGGAAATAAGTTTGGGGGGATGTGGACAAGAGATGGTACATTCTGTGTTTTATTTATTCTGCTTTCTGCATTTAAATTTCTTTCTTGAAATTTAAATGTATGCTATTTTGTGGGAAGATTTTTAAGTTTTGGTGCAACCTTGATGAGAATGTTAGTTAGAATCGATTGAGGGTTGAGTTTGAATTAATTGTGATTGTGGTTAGATGCCTATGAATGTAGAATACCGCTTGATAGGATTGATTTGACACTTATACTTGCATGCTGATTGAGCTGATTTGAAATCAACTGTGGAAGAAAATTTTAAACCCTTGTGTGAGATTTTGATCCTTATTTCGTTTAATGTGAGATCCACATGTGTGTTTTTATGTCTCTAGAACTTGCTTATTTTCTGTGTTGAGACCGCATAGTGTGCACAAGTTTAGAAGATGATATTAGGCCATCTTTGTTAACCCAATATCCTAAACGATGTCCCTTCACAATAAAATTTCTCCTAGTTAGCCACTTTGAGCCTTTAATATTTTTCTTTCCTTGTCAATGAGATTAAGAAAAGTATTTTCTCACTCGTGTCTTGAGTTGTGGTATGTACGGGGTGGATTGATAGTGAATTGGAGATAAGATATGATAATTAGTGGTTGGAAAGGTGTGTGAGAGAAAAGCTCAAAGAAATAATTAGAATTCTCATAAGCTCTCTGAAAAGAAAAGAATGCAAAATTATCAAAAGAGCATAAGAGATTCAAATGAGCTAGAAAAAAAAAAGTGATGATGAGTTTGTTGATATATATGAGGAGATGAGGTGGATGATGATTGAGAGTGGTGGTTGTTTATTGAGTTGGCCACTTGATGGATTCTAGTCACTTGACCATATTTCCCAACCTTATCAGAAAAAACCTACATTACAACCTATTGAAAGTCCTTTTTTATTCTAGACTTGTGTGCACATTCTAGCAGTGGAGATATTAGAAAATTTGCAAGCCTATGGTAGAAATTTCTTCATACATGTTTTTGAGTGCTTTCATTTAAA
Source organism: Plectranthus barbatus (assembly GCA_026898455.1). Taxonomy (NCBI): domain Eukaryota; kingdom Viridiplantae; phylum Streptophyta; class Magnoliopsida; order Lamiales; family Lamiaceae; genus Plectranthus; species Plectranthus barbatus. The sequence goes on from JAPKLW010001250.1 coordinate 35,131, forward strand.
CCTTAAACACTTGAGAGTTGAGCGATAGACTTCTTGTGAGTACTATCACGGTTGATGGATTTTCTGTCTCTTTCAAATTCCTTGTGTGTAGTGGATTTTTTTATTCTTGATTGCGATGAATCTTGTGAGGCATTGCACTTTAACTACATGATCTTTTAATTTCTTTCTTGCATATTGATTGAGGGCATTCAAACGATCAAGTTTGGGGGGTATGATAAGCTCGTGATAAAACTCACTTATCTATCTTATTTTCCATTAGTTCGTTTGGTTTTATTGAGTTTATTAGTATATTTTATGCATGAGTCGATATTATGAGGTATTATACATGTCATGGTGTGTTTTTACAGGTTTTAGGCCAAATTCAATTGAAACCCGTACCAAAAGTAGTAGATGTTAAAAAAAAACAGTCATGACTTCTTCCACACATGGAATTTGATAGAGCATGAAAATAGAAAGATCTTTGAATTAGCTTTCTAATGCAAATGGAATCGGGTCAATCGGAGTTCAGAAGCAAAAGTTAAAGCCAAAATCGTGAGACTGCGTAGAAAGACGAGAAATGGCTAAGTCTGGAAAAGTGGAGGTTTCGGTATCGACCGACGTGGAGTCCATATCAACCGATGTGGACAGCCGCGTCGAACGACGCGATAGTCATACCGACCGATGCGGAAATCATAGAAGGAAAATTTAATTTAATTCGAATATATCATATTTTTAGCCCTAGATTTGATAAGATACACATCCACCTCTATAAATACTCTTGTATTTTCGATCTTTTCATACAACATTCAAGTTGTAGAGTTTTGGGAGTTTGGGAAATACGAAACCCTTTATTTTCTTGTGAGTTTTTTACTTTAATGCAATTTAATATGTTTTTCGTTGGATTTCTATCTACTATGAGTGGCTAGAAACCCTAGCAGGTTCTAGGGCAATGAATGATTGATCTTGAATGCATGTTTAACTAATTAACTCAAACTGCATGGTGTTGAATTCCCGATTTAATTGTTGGAGTCTAGAATTTATTTAAGATCGAGAGATAAAGTTAATTCTAGGTTTATAGTTGTTAATCAAAGATTGTGAGAGAAAGATTCATAATAGGAAAAGGAATTTGAATACAATTATTTTCTGTCTTAAGGGAAGATAATTAATTGTAGGGATTAAATCTGTTGATTCAACAAGGTTGATTATTATTATGTTATTGAGGCCGACCAAGCATATACATTTACTTAATAATAACCTAGACTATAATTGTCAAACCAAGAAGTTATAGTATTTTTCTGATTTCCCACCAATGCGAGTCAATTGATTTACATATATTCTGATTGGTTGTTTGCCCTAGAGTCCGTGTTCTTTAAAACTGCTTTTAAAACCCCTTTAATGTTCAATATTGTCATCTTTATTTTCCGAATTAAAACCCTGATTTTCTGTTTACTCAAACAATGAATTTTAGGGTCATAGTTAGTACATGAGGTAATTTCCCCACATAATTCTCTTGTGTTCGACTTGAGTTATAAATTTTATTTGCCACTGTTCTCCAATTTATATTTAAATTTTACAGTAATCGAATTGGCGTCGTTGCCATGGAGTTGTTAGATATTATCTTGTTACTAGTTCGTTCTAGGATTTGCTGGATTAAGTTTTACTTTTCTATCGTGTGTGTGCGCTTTCTGCAGCTCCTGGGCGCCACATCGGAGGATCTGTAGCTCGCCAGCAACTGCTGTAACGGGAGGAAGAAGAGCCAACCCAGCCATAGGCGTTTCTGCCTGTCGCCGCCACTCGCCGATGCTGGCGCCACCGCCTCCGCTGGACTAAACTGAGACGGTGCTGAAAATTGTCGTGTTCTTCTATGTGTTCTTTGTGTTATTCATTTCTCCAATTTTACATATTTGAATAAGAAAAATAAAAAATAGATCTAAATCTATTACATGACTTTTCCCTATGAAATCTAACCACGGATTTTCTCGTGGTGAAAAATAAATCCAAAAAATGAGAAGGCCACCAGAACAAAACATCCACAACAATTCAAATCCATCAACAATAAATATCCTAAAATACGCAGGTTGAGCAGGCAGAGATGGTGAAGTGGTGGTGTAAAGTATGAAGCTGAGTTTTGCAGATTTGAAGATCATGTGATATGCATAGTCATATGCATATCACCACCACGCTACACACACTGCTGCACCGCTCTCTGAATTGTTCTGTTTTCCTTCCCTTGTCTTTAACACTTTTGAAAACTCAAACGTTTTAACTCCCTATGTTTTGACTCGTGAATGATGTCATATTTATGAAGGTTGAATGTCACTTATGAAATTATCTTTTCAATTGTTGAAGTCTTCCATTGTTTAGTCTTTAAATTATTTGAAAAATAGGTAACTACGACTGTAACGTGCCTCGTAATTGGGAAGGTTAAATGGGGGCATTACAGAAGTGGTGTCAGAGCGCGGTTTAAAAATGGTTTGAAACTATTTGAAATTTTTTAAACTGTTTTGAAAAGCATCGAGTCCTAAAAGTGTTTTGGTTTTGAGAGTTGATTGAAGTGACTGCTCGTGCTTTACACCCTACACCATCCTGCGCAACCTGAGGTACGTTTTGAGATTTTAAAATTTACTGCTTGCAAATTGATTATTGATGGGTTACTTTGGAAGCAATTGGGTATTGATTAAAGGTGATTTAAAAAAAATGGGAATGGTGTACATGTTGATTGAAGGATGTTGAAATGTTTTTGGGTCGTGTTGATTTTGTGTTGAGCAGGATGCTAACACTATTCGGTTGAAAAAATGGTTGAAAGTTGTCATGTTTTGAGAAAAGTCATGCGGTTACGAAAGTTTTGGGAAATTCTGGGTTCTGGCACCAGTGTAGTGGCCTTTAAAAGTGTGATTTCAATTAAAATGAGTTCTTTGAAGTATTGCAAGCAGTGTGCAAATTTTGTGTTATGGCTTAAAGATGTGTTAAATTGTGAATTTAGCTGTAAGAAATGGTGGAATTTGGAATCTATTTTAAAGGTTAAATTAGGATGGAACAGGACTGACCGGTTAATTGTGGGACATGAAAAGGCACTTACTTGGGTAGACATAGAATGACTTGGGACTGGGTTAATTGATTAGGAATTTTATACTGTTAAGGGTGGAGTGAATCGACACCCGTAGTTGACTGAACCTTAGAACCTTTATCAATAATGGTCGTGAAATTGAAAATTTCTTTAACTAATTTTTTTCGTCTAGTAATCAGAGTGTTTTGACTTGTGGAAACTACAAGTCAAAAGTTAAGTGTACAGAGTGTACATGGTGAGCCTGGCAGATGCAGTTAGACTCGGAGTTAGGGGTGGCAATTTTCGACACGACACGATAACCCGACACGAACCCGCACGATAATAATGGGTTAGTGTTGAACCTTAATGGGTTCGTGTCATTATCGTGTCGACCCAATAAGGACACGAAAGTTTTGTGTCGTGTTCGTGTTATCCGATAACGTATCATGTTTCGTGTCGTGTTTGTGTTATCCGATAACATATCGTGTTTCTTGTCATATTCGTGTTCGTGTTACCCACTAAAAAATTAATAAATAATATATTTTATTATTATTATTACTACTATTTTTTCATTTATCAACCTGCTTTAACAATTTTCACAGGTCAATATCGTGTACGTGTCGTGTTCGTGTCAATATTGTGTTATCAGATCGGGTACTTAACAGGTCAATATCGTGTTCGTGTCGTGTCTGTGTCGTGTTCGTGTTTGAGGCTTAATGGGTCGTATCGTGTTTGTGTCGAGCATATCCTTAACAGATCGTGTTCGTGTCGACACAATAACGACCCAACACGCACGAATTGCCACCCCTACTTGGAGTGAGTCAGTATGTCTGCGCGAGGTTTCGTAGAAACCTCGGCATGGCGTGTCGGAGGATAGTGACTTCCACCAAGACACAGAGTCATGCATTGTGATGTTGTTGCTTTATGTTGACTTATGAGACTGACCTTTTATTTGATGTGACAGATAGACCCTCAGGAGAGACCAGTTCAGCAGTTCAGGGAGCACTTTCCATTCCCAGAGGAGAACCTCGCCCCCGCTTTGATGGAGTACTTGAACTTGTGGGAGAGAGTGCGTTATCACGGAGTCACTGATCGAGAGGCGATGGAGAGGACCCTTAACCTCATGTCGGACTGATGGACTAACTGGGCTATGATGCTGGTTAATTTGCATTGTGATAACGTTTCAGGTACTGCCTGGGGATTTCGACCTTTTATAGCAGACCTTATCAAAAAGGCTATTCAGGATGGGAGACCCTCACCCGCCGCTTCGAGGGGCACTCAAGCGTCCGCAGCAGGGCCTGTGTCATATCCGAGGATCCGACCTATACCACGTACACCTTCGGCAACTTATGCACCACCTCCGCCCGGGTTTCAACATGGAGGAGCATATAACCCGTATTCTTTTTGCGATTTTTCCACTTCGTCAGTGCAATGTCCACCAGAGCGTGTTGGGGAGCCCAGTCGAGCAAATCCAGCACCCGATGCAGGTACACACAATGCAGAGATGTGGCCGAGACCGACCAAGAGCGGTTGGGAGGAAACCCTTGGTGGCTATGGGACTTGTTACGCGCCGATTTGTATTTCGAGCGACGCGGGGAGTGGTAGAAATGGACGTGCAAGAGCTCAGGACAAAGGGAATGGAGTGGCGAATGATGAAGAGGAAGAAGAGGAAGAGGAGGAGAAGGATCCATCTGAGGGATCTGATTGAGATATGTTGTTGCTTTCAGGTTTTAACTGTTATGTATTTGGATAATGACCTTATTCGCGTTGTTGTTGTCGTACTTTATTTTGGTAATTGTTGATTTGCATGTGGTGGTGACTTGTGAGATGATGATTGGAGTATTGTTGTAGTGGATGTTGTTGGAACAATATGCTATTATTGTTATGATGATGGTTGTTTATTGAATCTTGTTAAGATTTTGGTGGATGATGTTGTTGGATGTTAAGATTGATGCTTTGTTATTTAATAAAAGTTTTTCATGTCATTACTATTTGGGGATGACATTGCAGAGAAGTAGATCAATGGATTATATCGCAGAAGGACGAGGAAGAGGACGCGGCCGAGGCAGAGGCCGAGGACGTGGTCGGGGAAGAGGCCAAGGAAGAGGCAGGGACCGTGGGAGAGCCAACCCGCAACAAGAATTTGAAGTTCCAATTCTGGAGGAGGTCCTCATTGTCAATGAGTATGACGAATATGAAACACTGTCTGATAGAAACAGTGCAACAGCTCAAGGCGGACACTACCAACCCCTGCCTGAGAGAGCACCAGCTACCTCGTCAGTTAAACTGGTAGAGACTCCCACCTTTGATGGGACAGGCGGTCCTACAGTAGTAAAAGACTGGGTACGTGAATTGGAAAAGATCTTCAGGCACATGCGGTGCACTGAATCGGAGAAGGTCAACTGTATAACCTACCAACTGAAGGGGAAAGCAAATCGTTGGTGGGAGACTTATGTCAAGTCAGTGGCACCAGAAGAGCGATCCCAGCTGAATTGGGAAAGATTCAAGGAAGCTCTCTATGAAAAGTTTATTCCAAAGCAGTATAAGCAAGATAGGGAGGTGGAGTTCTTTCTTTTTGAACTAGGAAAGATGGCGGTAGAAGAGTATGACACGAGGTTTGGGGAGCTACTGCAGTTGGCGCCGCATCAGGCGGATACCCCGCAGAAGAAGGTAGACAAGTTAAGAGAAGGTATGCGTGAAGATATCCGCACTCAGCTAGCAACAATGAAAGGGCTAAACTACCAAGAACTGCTAAGCAACGCGCTGAACATTGAGGCATCAAAGAACAAAAAAAAGATGCCAGCATGGGAAACTCAGGAGACCCAGACACCAGCCCCAGCTCCGAAAAGAAAGTGGGAAGAGCCTCCCAGGAAATTCTATCAAGGGCAAAGGAGTCAGAAGCGCCCTGACCAAGGACGACATCAGAATTACCAGGGGCGTAATGATAACCAGTTCTATCCAAGGAATAACCCTCAGACGGCACCCAGGAGAGACCAGAGAGACATGGGTCAGCAGAATTGCCAGAGGTGTGGAAAGAGGCATACAGGGGAATGTCAGCGGAGCAGAACAAGATGCTTTAACTGCGGTGGCCTAGGGCACTATGCCAATCAGTGTTCTACACCTCAAACAGGATTTGGGTACCGCCAGAACTTTCAAAGGCCGGTCAACCAGCAGTTGAAGGCGATTAGGGGCAACCGCCAACCATGGAGGGGTAACGCCGGAAACCGTGGAGGAGGCAGGCAAGGTTATCAGGCTCCACCGAGGCATCAAGAAGAGAACCTGCAGGAAGTAAATGAGCAGCCGAGAAGGGCGAGAGCTTATGCCCTGGATGGGAACCGCGATGAAGGAAATCTCGCAGGTATGGGAATGATAATATTGATAAATAAGAATTAAATATATTTAAAAAGGTTTGCCAAAAAAACTAACATATAGTACAACTTTGTTAATTATAGATTAATAGTATAAAATAAGACATCATATATTTGTTTCGCACATAGTATGAATGCAAATCTAGATCTATATCTATATAATATATTAAAGGAGATAGAACTATTTTTGCCAAAAATATAACAAAATTATATTTCTCACATTTTCATTAAAATATTACATTTCATGAATTAATTATATTTACTCTTTTTTAATAATATAAAAATAATATCTTTTATGAAATAATATTTAAATCAAATCTCAAGTATATTGTGTTTGATATAATTATTTTTATTTAATTTATGTATATAATTTGACGCATAATACAAAAAAATAGTTTCTATTATAATATATTAAAAAAATATTTAAGAATAAAAATGAAATATGGACAAAAGGAAATTTTAAAAAATGCTAAGATATGCAACTTCAGTAATTATATCTTAATATTATAGATAAAACATCATATATTTAATTTGTGCATCGTGCGGATGTAAATATAGTTAAATATAAAAGGATGAATTTGAATATTTGGGTCAGACTGACTTTCCCAAAAACTTTGTACTCGAAAAGATTTCGACCTAATTTGTCCTACTCACAATCTAATAAAGTTGATCCAAAATCCAACTAACTAATCCAATTACCATGCCTAACTTAATTTTCACTTTAATTATTTTATACACAAAGAAATGGGTGTTTGGATAAAATTGGTCTAGTTTCCAATTTTCTTATAATTTGTCTAAACATTTTTACCAAAAGGTCTCAAGGAAAATAAAAGTAAAATTATTTTCCTACAAGTATAAATTAGTCTAGTTATAAAATTATTGCATGGATTAATAACTAAGATGAAAGTAATAATAATTCCTTATACGATGTTCATATATCTATTAGAAAAAGAAAAATAACAAGCTCAAAATTCATTTTATTACAGAAAAAACATGCAAATAATTAGCATAAATATAAGGGAAACTATCTATTTTATTACAAACTATTCAAGTTTTCTCAAATATATTACAAATTATTTTCATTTTTTCAATTATATTACAAATTATATATATATATATATATATATATATATATATATATACCCAAAAATAAGCTCAAACTATTATAGTTATTCCAAAAAAGGTATACATTATAGTTAAATATTTTATCTACTTATAGATGCTTAATAATTTTTCAAATATTAAATATTTTGTAAGGAAAAGGTACCGAAACAAGAACCACCAGTGGAGTTGAATGCCGAAAACATACCTCTTTCTTTGAGGTTGTTGTATAGGGCTGCTGTACATATTCTCGGTTCTGACCGCAGTATTCAGATACCTGCCGACAGGGATGTCTTTGGTAAAGCAGACAGAATTGTTTATATTTTCCTTGATGACATCAAGCATTACTGTCAGTTGGAGCCTATCGCAGAATCATGCATATCTGCTTATATATTGTAAGTTTATTTTAACTATTTATGATTTGTTTTACCGTTATATATAATTTCTTTAAAAAAAACAATTTGATGCATGTGTGAACTTCCAAGCACTTGTATAATGTTTGTGTGGATATGGAGATTACACATAATATCAGATTTTTGGATCCCTATTCTGTCGCATACAACAAAAGGAATGATAATTTGGAAGAGAAGTCCAAAATTGTAGCCCAACGACTTTTTGCAATATCAGATAATCAACTTCTTTTAGTGCCATGCAACGTTGGGTAGGTGCTTGCTTAATTGCTTAATAATTTTATGAATATTATAGTTGGTGAGAACTAATTCACAATTTTTTTTTTTACTTTAAAACTAGCTTACATTGGATCCTATTAGTCGTTGATGCACATGGCGAGAAGGTGTATGTGATGGATCCTCTGCTAAATTCAATTCATATTGCTGATTGGAAAAAAATTATGGACAAGTAAGTTATAAATTAAATTAAAGAAAGTAGATAAATTTATTTGTATTGACTTTTTAATTTGAATATAATGTCAGGGCTATGAAAATATTCAATACTTCAATAGGAAAAAGAGTCTCGCGCATTTCTTGGGAGGTCGTCAAGGTATGTGTCTCAGTTAATAATTTCAAAGTAATGCATTAATTGTCTATTAAACTATACGATGATACAGTGTCCACAGCAACCTGATGCTCAACAATGTGGCTTTTATGTTAGCCGGTATATGAAGGACATCATTGATGGTATTCGTGATTATATTCCATTGACAATTATGGTAAATTTAATATGTCAATTTATTACCAAATTTTGAATTCAGTTCTAACTCATTAGCTTATTAATTAATTGCAGTTTTTTATTGTGTTTGTGCTACTATTTTTATTAGTTTAATGCAGAAAAGTATAGCACACGTGAAATCAATGAAGTTCGTACAGAATGGTGTGAAATTGTTGAGCTTCATATGAGATCAGGTATGGCAATATGAATGATGACTTCTCTTTGAAATTGATAATTAAAGTATTTACTTCCCTTGTGTTAATATTGATTTCATGTATATATAATTGTATTTGGTCAGCTTGCTTAATCAAATGAGGTATGAGGGTTATGTTATCGTTATTATGTTACAATATTGTTTGTTGATTTTTGGGTTTAATCATTTTAAGATGTTATTATGCTTTTCGATTGTCAATATGGTATTTGAATTATATAACTGTGGTTTGTTGATTTTTGGGTTGAACCAATTTAGGCTGTTATGCTGCCCAATTTTTGTTAATGATATATATCTACTTATGTGACTGTGAATTAGTAATGGTTATTCATTTCATATTTGCGGTTTGTGGTTGTCGTGTACATAAGCTTAGGATTCCAAATTTTCAATGTGTTGTGTTATTACTAATGACTTCTTGATTTCATGCAGTCCCATTTCAGAATGTTTGAACAGCAAGCTTTGGACCACGGATTAGTTTGAGGCATATGTGAAGAAGATTTTTGATGTACTTAGATTATTTTGTATAGTTGAAGTTAGTTTTAACACTAGATTACTTCAAAACATATGTAATTTTGAGATTTAATTTCATTGTTAAAATTATTAAATTGTCATTTTCTATTGTTTTTAATCGTTTAACGCAGAATTTGGCGTTGTCTATTAGCGTCCATCAATAGACTACACATAATTAGACAACGCGGAAATTTTCGATAGACTACGCGATTTCCGCGTTGTCTATTAGCTTTTTTGTAGTAGTGTTTAGAATTTTAAACATTTAAATAAATATATAATTATACTTAAAATATTTATTTAATTATTTTATAAATTAAAAAAATGGCCGAAAAATGGGAAACCAGTGCTCTCGTCTCTCACTTGCAATATTTAATGGCAACGAAATGTAAAATCATTATTTAATTATACTTAAAAGAAGAGGGAAATAGCGAAAGAAAATAGCAAAAAACTGTTCTCGCCTCTCAATTGCAGTAATTATAATTTACAATTATTGAGAGCCAAATAATATTGCAAATATTTTAGATAACAAATAATAACACATAAAAAAATTATAATTTTATAAAAGCAATGCTCAAAATACAATTAGAATAAAGTTGATGCAAATTGAACTTGATCCCATGCAGCCATTAAGATTTATTTTTTTTCTTAATTTATTAAATATATTTATTCAATTGTTTTTTAATTATTATCCTTTGCTTCCCGTATTTTAAGTATAATTAAATAATGGTTTTCCAGTTCTTTGCCATTAAATATTGCAAGTGAGAGCCGAGAGCATTAGTTTTCCAATTTTTTTTTTTTTTGCCATTTTTTTTCTTATTCATCAAGAAATTTTATTTAAATGTTTTAAGTATAATTATATATTTATTTAAAATTTTAAAATATATAAAATATATTTTCTAAAAAACTTGATAGTCTGAGCATTTTTTTTGGGTATATATATATAATTTGTAATATCATTGGGAAAATGACAATAGTTTGTAATATATTTGAGAGACTCTACAAATATTGATGTGTAATTTTATAAGCGCTAACATGTCATCCGGCATGTCATGTTAATTTTTCGTTGCCGGAGTTTTGCTCCCTTCATAGAATTGAAATAAAATTGATAATTTGTAATATATTTTTGATAGTATGTATAATTTGTAATATACGAGAAAGTTTGAATAATTTATAATAAAATTGATAGTTTCCCTAAATATAATGTATACATGGTCTCCAAGTAGTTTGTGATGTATGATTTTATAAAATTAATTCTTACATTTCAACTTTAAAAAATCAAAGTTCGTTCCGAATTATGCCATATGACGAAAGCGATTTGAAGCAATAAATAAAGCAATCATAAGCTAACTCTTAAATCATAGTCTACATTCATTGAACCTCCAAAATGACATTATGGAAAAAATTATGGGACAATTATCTTTCCTTCATTATATCTTACGTACGGAATTCCAATAGTTCTTAGCTTTATATAGTGCTATTTAGTTAAAATCACATTTTGTTTCGAGTAAATCTTAAGATTATTAGTTGGTTTAAGTTATTGGTGATTACAAATTCAGCTAGCGAGCTACTTAAATCGAGTTGAACTTGAGTTTAAGTTAGCCATCAAGTTTTTTGTCCAACTAGAATTTAGTTATACTCAATTCTATTATTCTGCTTATGATCATTTCTAATTCAAGCATGATTTTAAAACTCATTAATCTTAATTAATTAGGTATCCAGCCTAAATTAATAAAGATGGATCATATTTTAGAACTCGTTCAGCTTTAATTATTTTATAGAGTTTGACATGTCTTGATCATATTTCAATTCCCCCTCACATAATTGATGGGCCAAAATTTTAATTATAATATAAATTATGCAATTTTTTTTCATATTAAGTATAAACTATCTTCTTTCTAGATTAAATAGCCAAATTAGTATAAATTGTATAAATATATGACTGAATTTTTTTTCCCCACGATGGTAAGCTGACTATACTCGCCGAAAAACCATATTATTCAATAAAAATGTCATTTGCATTATAAACTTAGAAGATTTTGAATAAGGGATTTTTAAGATTTTGAGTAAGGGACTTTTATTCTTCCTCTCGAATTTTAATTTTGAATGACAATCATTGTTTGTAGTCATAGTATTTTTGTTAAAAGATTTTGAGGAGAAAATATTTCTTACAATATAGATAGCATTTTTACTTAGCGACATGTATTTTGGTGCGTATAGTCAGCTTTTTGTAGCAGTTAAAAACTTCAATTCAATATTTATATAGTTTATAATAGATTAGCTAATTAATTGAGGAAGAGAATGATTTGTACTCCCTCCGTCCCATTTTAATAGGTCCCTTTATTTTCGGCATGAAAATTAAGAGTTGTGAGTGTAGAATGAGTTAGTGGCATGAATATTTTATTGTTGTGTGTGAAAAAGTTGCCATTTTTTGAAAGAGGCCAATTTAATTGGGACGCCAAATTCGGTAAGTGGGCCTATTCTAGCGGGACGGAGGGAGTACTAAACTTAAAAATAAGCACATAATTTGTAATGTAATTGAAAGTTTTAGCCTATTCAATAGATCAAGATACATCAACTCGTATAATATAAGATACTTACACGAATTGTATGCATAAGAATTAAAAAAGAATACGATTACTCATAAAATTAGGGTGACTGTGATAAAGTGATAAACTTTATTCTTAATAGTATTGAGATTTACAACAGACTCTATATATTTACATAAGAGAGCAAAAAAAAAAGGAAATAAATAATTAAAATATACAATACAAACTCTACTATCTTCAATATCATTAAAATGATATGCAATATCTTTGACATCTCTCGCAAGCTGAGAGTTGGGTTAAAGGAGATTTACAGATTGGATCGAAAATGTGAAACAAAGAGCGGGGCAAATCTTTGCGAAGATATCGGCAAGCTGAAGCGGTGATGGAAAATTTGGTAAGAAGCCGACCAAATTCTCCTTATTCATGGATAAAATGATGATCAATATGAATGTGTTTCGCTTGTTTGTGAGAGAGATAGGATTTTGCATAAAAAATGGCACTCTTGTTGTCGCAAAGGAGGGAAGGTGGCTGATCTAGAACACAATGAAGATCAACGCAGCAGATTAGTCACCTAAAGAAGCTCAGCCGCAGTGTTGGCAAGAGCGCGATATTTGGACTCAAAGTTGGAACGAGACATCGTGGGCTGCTTCTTTGTACTCCAAGAAACTAAATCCGGACCAAGAAAAATGACATAGATATAGGTTGAGCATCGAGTGTCGGGAAATTTCGCTCAATCAACATCAAAGTAACCTGTAAGAGAAAGCAATCCGGGAGAAAATGAAAGACCATAATCGAGAGTGCCTTTCACATAGAGAAGAATCCGCTTAACGGCCTGAAAGTGATATGTAGTAGGACTTTGCTAAAATTGACTAACTGTTTTTAAAGTATAAGCAATGTCGGACCGAGTAATAGTTAAATATTGCAGTGCTTCGACAAGAGAACAATAAAGTGTCTGGTCAGACAAGGCAACACCATCACGTGTAAACACCACACTGGCTGCAAGAGGAGTCGAGACTGGTTTAGATTCAAGGAGATCAGCACGAAGCAGAATGTCATGAGCATGTTTTGATTGGATAATAAAGAGGCAGGTGGAGGGATAGGCCACAACGAAAAAGATCATTCTTGGAGCAAGCTTAATCCTTAGAGCAACTAATCAATGCCAAGAAAATAGCCAAACTTACCAAGATCCTTTGTTGAAAATTCTTTGTGCACTCAAGAAAGAAAAGAGGTGAGGGCTGACTAATTGTTGCTTGTGACGATGATATCGTCAACATAAACTAACAGATAAATAATAATAGAGTCTTTGTGAAAAGCAAAGTGCAAGATGTCAGCAGTACTACATATAAAACTAAGAGAAATAAAAAATCCCTGATACCTCTAATACCAAGCTAACGGAGCTTGGCGAAGTCCATAAAGTGCTTTTTTAAGTTTGCATACATGATCCGGAAACTTAACATCAATGAAACCTGGGGATTGCTCTATATAAACTACGGCATCAAGATTATTGTTCAAGAAAGCATTCTTGATGCCCAATTGGTGAAGAGGCCATGAGCGAAGGACAACAAGAGTGAGAATAATTCGCACAGTGGAGGCCTACACAACTGGACTAAAAGTATGAGTAAAATCGAAACCAGGAAGCTGGCTGAAACTTTGAGCTATGAATTGAGCCTTGTAGCAGTCAATAGAGCCATCGGCAAGAAATTTAGTACAAAATACCCACTTCGAACCAATGACATTAGCATGACTTGGACAAGGTACAAGTACCTATGTGTTGTTGGTACGAAGAGCATCCATCTCTTCATTCATGGCATTGACCCAATGAGGGTGGTTGAGGGTTGTCTTCACACTACGAGGCTCCGAAACTGCAGATAAAGTTGTGTATAAATTGCAGAAATTAACAAAAATAGATCAGCAGGATACCATGATTTGAAGAAGCCATTATGAGTGTGTGTACGTATAGAGTGAGTGTGAGGTGGCACAACACACAGAGGAGGCTCCTCTGGCAGAATGGGAAGAGCAGTGTCGGGTAATGGTGGAGTAACAACATCTGGAACCAGCGGTGAATGAAGTAGAGCAGGTGCGGCTGCAATAGTTGGAGTCAAATTGGAGATGCAAAGTCGACATGGAGATGTTGGGATTGTATACTGAAAGCATATATGATTAAGTGTTTCGTACACTGGTATTCATGTATGTATCCGCAACAATGCTCGCTGTCTGATAGAACAATCATACGACGAACTATAATATCCTATTATCTCGCCGATAGGGATGGCCATGTGGTGTAACCACAGCAGGATCATATGGCTCGTTTGACCTAGCAAGATATAAACAGTATCACAGCTGAGACGGTCCCTGGATAGGCTGTCGGTTTAAGCTGCGGCACATCAGTTCATAAGT
>JAPKLW010001250.1:49855-72738 GCA_026898455.1 Plectranthus barbatus
TAACTTGGTAGAATAATCCTCACCAGATTTCCAAGGAGCAAGGGATACAGATCAGAAGATCAGATCTGTAGGAACAAGAGAAGAGATTCAAAAGTTCCATATTCCGCTTCAGATCTGAATAGGTTTTCACCGTTATCATTCTCCGATCTGTCCTGTGGATCAAACGGTGAAACAAGGTATAATTCTATATCCATCCTATGCAATTTATTTTGTAGGAGCATGCATAGGCTTTCGCATGGTTTGTTTAATTGAAATTTATTCCTGGTATCCTAAGAACGATCCTTGGCAAGTGTTTAATTAATGGCAATTAATATTGCCCGTCGTAGACTCAATCCCTACAATTGGTATCAGAGCCAGGTTCAAAGTTCTTAGGCTCTATCTTGAATAGATTGAGATTAAATGAATATGTATGTTCATGGATGGATTTGAATTGTTTGAATGTTTTTGTTCTCGTGGCCTTCTCGTTTTTGGATCTGTTTTTCACCACGAGAAAATCCGTGGTTAGATTTGATAGGAAAATTGTAATAGATTGTAGATCTATTTTTGTATTTTCTTGTATTTTCAAATCTGTAATTTTGGAGAAACAAGATCTGAAAAGAGAAGACGAAGAACGAAGAATCAGACATGGAGATGGATCTAGGGTTTCAGCCATAACCCACCACCACCACCAATCTCAGCCGCCGGCGGCGAGGACCTTCAGCGGCGGCGGCGACCTTGGCAGGGCGGCAGCACAGCGGGTGGCGGCGGCGGGCAGCCTCTCTGCCCGCGGCTGGGCCGCACCCGGTGTTTCCTATGGCTGCAGCTGCCTCGCGTCTTCCCGGCGAGCCCGACGGCAGCAGAAGCCGCGCGACCGGCGATGGGACGGCAGGCAAAGCGGCAGGCCGCGCGCATCCTCTGCGCGCAGCGGCGGGTGGCGGCGGCGAGTTTTTCTGCTCGCGGCTGGGCCGTGCCCGCGTCTCCCTCGCTCAATTCCCTGTCGCGATTCCGGTGAGAGCGCGCGCGAGACGGCGGAGCTGGCAGGCGTGCTCGCAGCCGATGGGCGATGCGACGGGGGGTCGTTCGTGGCCGGCGACAGCGAAGAGCAGCGGCGGCTGCGCCGGTTGCCGCTTCTGCGCGTGCCCGCCTCCGTCTGTGGTGCTCGCCGGTGAGGCTGCCACGGCGGGCGACGCGGCTGGGTGCTGTGGCTGGTGGTGGCGCGAACTCCGGCCGCAGGCGGCGGCCGGAAAGGCGGCGCGGCGGGGAACAATGGTGGCTGGCGGTTGGTGCAAAAACTAGGGTTTCCAAACCCTAGGGTTGCAGCCCGGGCCGGAAATCGGGCCCCTCAGCCCGCAGGCGGCCCGTTGTCCTAAATCTAGGGTTTGTGTTGCTCCTTTTGGGCCTGTAACCCTAATTCTTTGCCCAATGTGATGTGGGCTGGCCCAAGATCAAAATTTAATTATTTTGATGGGCCAAATAACCCTGGTTCACTAATTCAAAGCCCAAATACTGTCAAGAGGAGTTGCAGATTTCAAATAAAAGAGTGGGAGCCCAGTTTGAAGATCTGTATTGAAATAAAAGCCTTGTAATAGATAGGTTTAATTTTATTTCAGTTGTAATCGCATCAGAGGGGCCACGAGAAATTTTATTTGTTTATTTAATTATTTCTCGTTATGATGTGATTTATTGTGTGCGCACTAGTAATTAATAGGAAAGCATGTTTACTTGCTTTAATTATTTACTGTCATAAGCATGTTGTAATTTTTAAATTATTGAGCATGTCTTATGTGATTTATTTTATGTTTTAAATTGTGTCTATAAATTCCAAGAATCATATTAATTTATGATGGAATTTTGGGTGACATAATTTATGGCAACATAAAATAATGTGTGCGCATGAAACCTTTAGAACTAAAAATTACTAAGCTGGATTTTGGTTCTTTTCAAACTAAAATCATTAGACCTCCACAAATACGGCCTCTCATTAGAAGTAAGGAATTTCGAAGCGTAAACGTCTGCTGAAGCAGCTTGCGTTAGAAATAAATTACGGGTTCTAATGCGATGAGGTTTCTAAATAAAACATTTAGTTTAAGATGAGAAGTGGGAGCCTCTAAGCAAACGTCTGCTGAAGCGGCTTGCATTGAGACAACTTTCACTGGTCTCTAAGATTAAACTAAATGAGATAACAAAGGGTGTAAGGGGCATGCGGTGTAGGGTTTAGCACTACACTAAATAGCTCTAAACATCCGGAGTTAGGCTTGTGGTTAAACTGGCTTAGATGTTGCCTGGAGTATAACTCATGAATGATGTCCCTGCTCCGGATGGGTAACATGGTCTAAAGATCTCCAATATTAATTTCTTTTGCTTAAGATACCTTGGCATGATGAGAAATTAAAGGATCAATTTTGGTCTGGTTGAGTTGGTTTACTGTAAACGTCCGCTGAAGTGGCTTGCAGTAAATTAGCTTGGGCAATTGGAGGAAACAAAGTGCATTGTTTTATCTAAAGGTTCTATGCATTTCTTGTTTCAATTGTTCGTAGTATGTGCTTACTTTAATTCGCTTAATTGTTTTCAGATATGTCTATGAACAACGTCATTAATATTCTTGCTCAAAATTCTTTAACTGGTCCAAATTTCCTTGAATGGAAACGCAATTTGGATTATATCCTGGTTGCGGAGGAACACAAGTTTGTCCTTACTGATCCTTGTCCGCCTGCCCCAGCTGCTGATGCTACTGCCGAGCAGCGGCAGTCTTACGATAAGTGGGTCAAGTCGAACAATGTAGTGAAATGCTACATGATGACCACTATGAGTAAGGTACTGCAGCTGCAGCATCAGCACTATGATAAGGCCTGTGATATTATGGATAATCTCACAGCGACTTATGGGGAGACGGATAGGACTGTCAGATTCAATCTCATGAAGGAGATAGTGAGTAAGAAAATGGCAGAGGGCAGTTCAGTGAGAGAGCACGTTGTTGCCATGACTCACCTCATGGATGAACTGACGTTGCATGGTGGTGGTATCGACGCGGAAGCGCAGGTCGATATCATACTAAACTCTCTTCCTAAGTCTTTTGAGAACTTCAGGTTGAATGCTGTCATGAACAAGAAGGAGTATACTCTTAATGAGTTACTCAGTGACTTGATGGCAGCACAGTCCCTGATGGAACCCGAGAAAGCAGTTTTAGTTTCTTCCGGTAACCGTTCTGCTGCTTCTTATCGAGCAAGAACTAAAAGAACGGGTAGGAGAAACAAGAAAGCTGCTGGAGGGAACAATGGAGTTCTTGCTCCAAAGAAAAAGACTAGGAAAGTTAAACCAAAGGACAAGTGTTTCCGCTGTGGCAAGACAGGACACTGGAGGGCAAATTGTCCCAATCCTAGTGAACGTGGTACGTCATCGTTTACATGTTCAGTATCAGTTTTGGTCTACTCCTCGTGAGTAGTGGTTAACTGTGAGTACTAATCATGTTATGGCTGCATTTGTGCAGAGAATCAAGCTGGTGACAATGCTTGAAGATGACGGGATTGCCAACTCCAAAGAAGATGCTGGAGATCACTCTCAAGCTATTGGAGTTTCTGCCTCTAGTTTATGCTGAAAAACTTTGTTTTAATTCAAGTGTTTGGAAGAGATACATTTGTTTTGTTTTGATAAACAAGTTTCATCCGTGTTTTTGGATTCTTAGTCATTTTGATAGAATTTTTTCTATCATGAATAAATGACAGTGTTTCTATTTATGGATGATTATCTCTTCATTACTTGATTGCATAAACTGTCAGTGTTCTAAGGTATAATTTAAAGAATCTGTATAGAGATTGGTTACATCAGTCTAAGTAGTCTTAAGTAGTTCGTGGAGTTATGGATTCTATCCAAGTATTCCTAAGAATGATACTTATGGTAACTGCTTAGAAGTATAATGATGATAACCAGGCCTTTTAAAAGGCAGTTGTATCTCTATAAAGTTATTTCGTGTTTGCTCTGTATAGTGGTTTGAGTCTACTTCCGCAGTTGCCTTAATAGGCATTGATGCTTTAGTCATTTAAGATTTGGATATGTTTATCTAGTTCACTACAAGTCTTAGTCTCTTGCTTTAATCAAGAGCGTTCAAGACTCTGGTAGAGAATAAGTTAAACACGACTGTAAAAACATTATGGTTTGTTCATAATGAAGTATCTTAAATGATGTGCTTTACAGTATCTGGCAGAGCAAAGGGATCACATCTCAGTTGACTACACCTGATATCTCTCGATTGAGATGGTGTAGGTAGAACGAAATAAAGATCTTTAAATGTTAACAAGTTATACCAGCTATTGCCTAAATCTTTCGTTTTAGGAAGAGCGCCAAAACAGTTGTATATCGTTTAAACTGGTGTCTTCTAAATTAGTTCTAAGTACCCTAGCAGACCTTGACTCAGTCAAAGGGCAATGATGGGTAAGTCGGCTGCTAAGCTGATGTAAGAGACTGATTGAATAGAAGATAGTTTTAAGATAGTACTGTTTGTGGGCTATTCCAAGTAAACGAAAAAGATGTTGGTTTTATATATCCTAATTACAAGCAAGTTGTATAGGATGAAACCATGAATCCAAAATGTAAGATTGTTTTCTAATATTTTAAGAGAAGACAATCCAAATCCATAAGGAAATACCCCGTGGCAGATTGTGCATACCTTGGCAGGTATGGTACCAATTGCACGGTCACCCGTGTAAGGTGGTAAACCACAAGTTAATGCACCATTAACTGACAACATAAAAGGAGCGTCGTTGCAGTGGGAGGTTGCCTTAACAGGCTTAAAAGTACTGGTTCGTGGAAACAGTCTCACGACTTGTTCCCAGCTTAACGAACAACATTGTACTAATCCCTCAAAGTGCGACGAAGCCGTTAAGACAAACGATGCAGTTAGAATGACGTAAAGTCATAGATTCAAAAATGAATTAGTTAAGGTTATGGTGGTATGTCAGGATCAGTGATTGCCGAATAGCTTAACAGCCATGAGCAACTGATTGATATACAAGTAAAAAGGATCGAATGGTAACCTAGTGTGTTCAAAGGCCTAGGTTAGTGAGTGAAGGTGTGTTTCACAACAAGACCTTCTCACTGGTTGCAACTACTAAACCCATTCGAGTTCTTTTTAAACATAACAGCACATATGTAAGTATCTGGAAGGTAGATGAAGTCGTCCGTATTTTATGAACGGATACCTTAATAAAAGGTGACGACATCTGTATGCAACAACCAGATAAGTTATGTGCAGCATCATGTCTCGAAGCCAAAGTAGTTCAATTATGAACTTAACCGTGCTTCAAGATTATGTAACAGACATTTCGATATTGTCCATCGAGAATGAGAGTTACATGAATCAGAGTATGTGTCAGCGAAAGCGTGGTTTTCCTTGCACATTATGCAGATAGTATTTACACATACGGAAACGGTGTGGAATTACTGTCAGGCATAAAGGATGGTTATCCGAACAGTTTCAGAAGTAGGACTTATGAGATTATGGAACATCTTTTGAATTAAAGTCTTGTGTTGACACGAGAAAAGAATGTTCAAGTATCTCAAGTCGCTTAAATTGATTCTGTGGTGAATCGTTCATAGCAAGAAAGATCGTTGTCTTTCTATATTGCAGATGAACGAATTCAAATATCTGCAATGCTATAAGCATGTTAGACAGATATCAGTTCAACTCTGGACAAGCACATTGTTTACAGATGTGCTATGTGAGTTGAAAGGCATCGGATATCCAGGAGGATCATAAGGAAAGGAAATCGACCTCTAACTATGTGTTGGGCCTTGGAGGAGGAGTTATAGGAATCAAACACAGAAGTGTGTTGAAGATTCCAGTATGAAGGCTGAACCCTAGTCAGTTTCATAGACTTCGTAAGAAGCAGTATAACTCCGACACCGTCCTCCAGAGGTGTGCGTTCTGAGTTTGCCTGGTAGAATCACAAGTAATTGTGATGTATTGGTGCAGCGACACACTCAAGAGAACCCAAGACTCAAAAGGTGGTAAGACACATAGGATGTGTTGTATCACATCATACGAGAAATCGAAACAAGAGGTGATGAGTGTACAGTGGGAGTGATTGACACGAATAGACACACTTAATACTTTGTTAAAAGCAATGGTATTATGCTTTAAGTATAAGTGGGAGATTGTTGGGATTGTATACTGAAAGCATATATGATTAAGTGTTTCGTACACTGGTATTCATGTATGTATCCGCAACAATGCTCGCTGTCTGATAGAACAATCATACGACGAACTATAATATCCTATTATCTCGCCGATAGGGATGGCCATGTGGTGTAACCACAGCAGGATCATATGGCTCGTTTGACCTAGCAAGATATAAACAGTATCACAGCTAAGACGGTCCCTGGATAGGCTGTCGGTTTAAGCTGCGGCACATCAGTTCATAAGTGGGCTTATCCTGGCTACTTGATGTGTCGGTACATATTTATGTATTGATGGGATCAACAGTGGGATGCGCCGTTCTCATTGACATATGAACGAGCCAGATCCCTAACATACTCTCTGTGATCTTAAATCGTACTGAAGGATAAGGGGCACACACAGATTGACTGCACTTTGATTTACCATGGTGGCGGGTCTTACATGTACCCTTATGCCCGTATTTTGGGTGTTGGCAATTTGTGTGGGGTCTGCTTAGTCTGGATGTATGGTAACATATCCGTTCAGGATGGTGACATTCCCTGATGAGCTCACATAGGTTCATTATGCTAAACCCTGCAGGTTGAATTATTTAATTCAGGCATAAGTGATAAAAGGTGAGTGGTGTTATTCAGGAAATAAGAAATTAATTAATTGTGGCTGATTGTCATAAGCCAAATTAATTAATGAATGTCTGAAACCTTAAATATGTGGATCAAGTTAGTTTGGTGCAACCCGTTCCTAATAACGTGGTAATAAAGGGGCGAGTCAGTATTGTTACCGTGGTGAAGGTTAAAACAATACTTTATTAATTAATTAAATGTTCTGGGTTGGACATGAGAGAATTAATTAATAAAAGAGGGCCCACTTTATTATTTGCATCTGATCCCTGGTCTGGCCCATTAACTGCTCTCAGCCCATTAGGGTTAGGGTTTCATAAACCCTAACACTATAAATACCCCCTCTCTATTGGATCAACACAATTTGGTGTGCACACTTTTCAGTAGCCGTCAGTTCAGAAACTAGGGTTTCAGAACAGACAGAGAGAGAGGGGCGACGGCTGGATCTATGAGGCAGGAGATTGATCGACTTCTCCGGAGCTCGGATCTAACTTGGTAGAATAATCCTCACCAGATTTCCAAGGAGCAAGGGATACAGATCAGAAGATCAGATCTGTAGGAACAAGAGAAGAGATTCAAAAGTTCCATATTCCGCTTCAGATCTGAATAGGTTTTCACCGTTATCATTCTCCGATCTGTCCTGTGGATCAAACGGTGAAACAAGGTATAATTCTATATCCATCCTATGCAATTTATTTTGTAGGAGCATGCATAGGCTTTCGCATGGTTTGTTTAATTGAAATTTATTCCTGGTATCCTAAGAACGATCCTTGGCAAGTGTTTAATTAATGGCAATTAATATTGCCCGTCGTAGACTCAAACCCTACAGGAGATGTAGGGGATGTTGCTGCAAAATCATCCTCATACGTAGACCAAGGCAAAGTCGATGGAGTGGATGAGGGATTTATAGAAAAAGGCATACAATCGTCATCGAATCGTGCATGGCGACTGATGTAAAAGTGGGATGAGATAGGGTCCAAACATAGACAATCATTATAGTTGGAACTGTAACCCATGAAGATGCATGGGAAACTGTGGGGCTCAAGTTTGTGCTTTGTATAATTGCGAAGACAAGGGTAGACACGACAACCAAACACCCAAAAGAGAGAAAAAGAGGGAGCTTGATTAAATGCGCATTCATATGGCAAAATTTTGTGTATGATTGACAATGGTACATGGTTGATAGTGTAGATTGCAGAACTAAAAACTTCAACCCAAAATTTTAATGGAGCCCCGAAGTGAAAAAGTAGCGAGAGGGTCATCTCCGTTATGTGTCGGTGCTTTCTTTCGGCACCAAAGTTTTGAGCAGGCATGTATGGACACGATTTGAGATGATGGATACCAAGAGCAGCGAAATGAGCTTGCAGCCTTTTATTTGTAAATTCAGTTCCTCTATCACTTTGAAACTGTTTAATTTTGCACGGGAATTATAGCTCAACAAAGGCTTGAAATTGCAACAATATATCATACAATTTAGATATCGAAAACCACCATAGGAAGTAACAGGGACAGGTCCCCACAAATCACAATGCGCCAAAGCTAAAATAGAAGAAACATGACTATTATTGACTAAAAAGGGCAAATGAGAGTTCTTTGCCAATCGACAAGAATTACATAAGCCTGGTTTAGATAATAAAGCACAAAGAGAAAGCAAACCACTTTTATTTGAAGAACTAATCATAGCTGATGAAGTATGACCAAGCCTGGAATGCCAAAGTTCAAACGAACCATGAGGACGCTTGTTCTGATTAGTGATGGAGAGAGCTTAAAGAGGCAAGTGTAGCAGATAAAGACCACAAACATTAGTGACAGTCACAAGGAGTTTGTCGGTATCGCAATGCTAAATGTGAAACTGAGAGTCAGTGAATATAACTTGCACAGGATAATCATGAGTCGAAGCAGTTATAGATAATAAATTCTTAGTAATTCCAGGAACAACCGGAATATTACAAACAGATAAACAGGGAGAAATAGTAAGAGAACCAGTGTGGGAGATAGAGAGACTGTCACCGTTTCTGACCGTAAGATGATCTGAACCCGAGTATGGTGAGGTGGTATCAAGCTAGTTTTCAGAAACGGCAATGTGAGACAAAGCACTGATACCTATATTCTAATAAGAAGCCAATGGGGATGAGATAACGCAACTCGCAAAAAAGGCTTTAACAAGGTGAGCGGAAGTTGGAGGTCAGCAAGAACAATCATATGATCGATCAAACCTCTTAGGACACTCAAATGGATCATGATCTGTAGCCCTGCAAAAGTAGCACCAAGTTTTAGAATGACAATTACCCTTACCATCCGAAGGTGAACATCCTTGGCTGCAATTTGAAAAATGACTGCAACCATGAGTGAACAAAGAAGAACGTTGATTAGAAACTTTGAAAGCAGCCGATTGCATAGAGGGGTTGGAATAAATTGATTTCTAAAATAGTTCGTGGGACTGGGCACGAGCCAAGAGAGTAGTGAAATCAGCGAGCGATTCTTGGGCAATCTGAGAGGTTGTAAAACTGAAAAAATCAAGACCAAGATCGCGCAAGAACCAGTGTGATTTTTTAGACTCAGAAATCAGACATCCAATTACTGCGAGTTGGTCACAAAGAGCTTTGTAATTGCGGTCATATTCAGCAAAAGAAAGAGAGCCACGCCGAGTAGAAAGGAGATCGTCTTTCAAGCTTATTTCCTGAGCCTTGGATGCAGAGCTAGTGAGTTATACATCACGTGAAGTTTTACATCCAATAATTAAAGCCATTGACTCTTCCGTAAGGGTAGAAACAAGGAAGAGTTTGGGGATCTGATCACAACTAGACGACTTGACATACTTTGGATTTAGCTGTTGTTGGTAATTAAAGCTATTGACTCTTCCGTAAGGGTAGAAACATGGAAAAGTTTGAGGATCTGATCCCGACTAGACCACTTGACATACTTTGGATTTGGCTGATGTTGGTCATTAGCGGCAGAAGGGAAGAGCCATCAACGAGCGGCATACAATTCTGGTTGACAAATAAGGGCTCTAGTTGGAAGTGGGATAAAAGAAGAATTATCATCGGCCATGGAGAGAGAAGCGACGACTACGGTGATAAAAAAAATAGGGTTTCGGCCAGTTAGACTGATACCATGTGATAAAGTGATAAACTTTATTCATAATTGTATGGAGATTTACAAGAGGCTATATATATTTACATAAGAGAGCAAAAAATAAGAAAACAAAATAGCTAAAATATACAATACATTCTCTATGTATCCTCAATATCATTAAGATGATATGCAATATCTTTAACAATGAATATATGATAAGTGTCATGGGTAATTTCATCAGACATTATCATTTTGGAGCCTAAAGGATATCGTTTAGGACATAGTGAAGAAAATGAATATAAGTGCTTGTAATAATGATTGAAGAATACAAGATATCATCCTTGATATTGATTGTAAATTATACAAGTATGAAAGTGAGGCCGACATCATAATGTGTGTTACAAATGATTCATGATGGTATTTAAGGCGATCTAATTCTGGTCACTTATGAAGGTGGTCTTGTTAGTTTCCTCATCTATTGTTCTAATTGTTGAACAAATTTCACTTCATCATCCTTTGCAGGTGTAGATTATAAGGTAGTTCATCTTGATATAGATTAAACTATTTTCTCAACTGTATATATTGATCTGTTTCTCCTTGCTGGAAAGCTCTTTTTAACAAAGAGCATTGCATCTTCCTTTTGAGTGGATGATAACTGATTTGAGCGTGAGACCTCATTTTTGTTTACCATTGCAATATACCACTCATGTGCTTGTAATCGTGCAAACGACTCCTTTACGATGGTCTTTGAAAGATCATTTTCTTTGAGGTTGGTTACCTTGATGAACCAATCTTCCTTTGGCATTCTGGAAAGGATATTTGCATTTAAATATGTTGTTGTGTAATTCCTTCCCAAATTGTTGAAGAGTTGAACCTTGCATCCATTTGTTTGATGCTTTCTCAAGGAAGCATCTGAAATGATTCGTACTTGTTGATGCATACTTGGAGTTTGTTGCCTCACATTTGGTCAGATTCTTCGCAGAGACGCGCCAACAAATCCCAAACATGTTTATGAGAGTCCAACTTGGTTGCTTCTTCTATTAGGTTCCTGTTGAGCATTAAGAAGATGTCCTCCATTGCTTGATATTCAAGTTCAGCTTAATTTTTTTTCTTCACGTGTCTGATAACTGCATAGAGCAGCAAGCAAATAAATTGTTACACCCTAAGGTGGTCAAACCCACAAGGACTGTGCAACGAAATACCTAAATTACTAGCTATAGTTCTTAGAACATAGATGTTTGAGGAATTTTAAAAAGGGATTTTGTTTTGAAATTTAAAGATAACAATGCAAGAGATTAAACGGTTTTGAAAACAATAAAGGAAAACACAGATCCTAGGGTAGATATTTTAATTATCAGCATGCAATATCCATCAACTCAGCAAAGGGGAAAGGACAAATTTTGGAGGGTTAAATTCCTTGGTCCAACAATTAAATCCTCGATTACTAAATAGTGACTATCTCCTCTCGATCTCAAGAACACAAATTTAGCCAATCTCAATATTTATGTAATTAATTTCTATACAAGATTCTTCTTTTTGAGATAGAAAATAAGTATATTTAATTCCCTTTTCGTATTAACAATCTTCACCTCTCGGTCTTTCGATTGATAACTATAAACCTAGACTCAAATTCATCTCTCGATCCTTCTTTAAATCTAGATTCATTAAATTAATCTCATGAAATTAAACCATGCTTTCGAGTTGATTTTAATTAAACATGCATCAGAAAAGAATCTAGCCACAAAACATGACTTGAATAAAAGAAAACATATTATTACCTTAACAATTGAAATAGGAACCTTCAAAGTCTTGGAAAAATTCCAACTCTCCAATATTCTAAGTAAAATAATGCATAAAAACTTGATAATTTCGTGCCGTAAGAGTCCCATATTTATAGAGGAGTGAAAATATCTAATCTAGGTATTGGGCTAAAATAACAAAAATTATCAATTTGGGATTTTTTTTCCATCTTCAGCATCTGTGTCGATCGACATGCACCATGTCGATCGACACACACGTCAGTTGAAATACGAGTTTCTCCTTCATGTCAAATTCCCCTTTTGTCCTCCGTTTCGATCGACATCTTACCTCCATATCGATCAACATGCACCACGTCGATCAACACAGAGGTAATGCTTCGAGTTTTTGGCTCGTCTTTCAACTTAGTCGACTTCTCGTGTGTCAATCGAAGCAGCAACTCTGTTCTTCACGGCTCTTTTCATAATTTGACCTCTTTTTAGCCCTAAATACCTGCAAAACTCACCATAGAGAGCATAACATCCTTTAAAACAAACTCATGCACATAAATAACTAAAAACCTAACCTAATTGCACTGAAACAATGGAGAAAAACATGGATAAGCGAGTAAATGAATACTTGATTGTCCTAAATCAAAGAAAAGAAATCTCAAGTAGTTGAAAGTGCAATGCCTCACAAGATTCATCACAATCAAAGGATCATGAATTCACATCACACAAGCAATTTGAAAGAGAAAAGAAATCCATCAACATCGGAAGACTTACAAGGAAGTGTATCTCTCATTCACACAAGTGTTTGGGTTTCAATGAAAGCACTTACAACATGTATGAAGAAATCTCTACCATAGGCTTGTAAAAGTTCTAAAATCTGCACTGCTCAAATGTGCACAAAATTCAAGAATAAAAAAGGACTTTAATTAAGTTGTAATGTAGGCTTTTGTGAAAGGTAAGGAAATATGGCCCAGTGACTAAAATCAATCAAGTTGTACACCTCAATCAATCTAAACCACCATCTTAGGAACATCTACCCTTCTCCTAAAATATTACAATGATGGGTTTTGTATACAGAAAGCATTTATTATAATGAGTGTACAACAGTTTATTTCTCCTATCTGTCAAACAAACTTACATGTATGTAACAATGGTATCCTCTTGTCTCACTGATAGGGACGGTCATATGGCGTGTAGTAGATTGCAGATGACAGTATGATCACTTGACCTAGTGAGACATAAACCTGATCACAGCCGAGACAGCCTATGAGGATACGTCTGTCCGGATGGCTGAGGCATTGTCGGAATTAGTAGTCTGTCTTGGTTACTTGACATGCTGGTACGCAAGGGTGGCGTATTAATGGACCGCAGTGAGATGTGTTAGACTGTCTGACATCAACGAATGCAAGATCTCGTTCTTGATTGAGTCCAAACCCTAACGAAGGTTCAGGGGTTTGCACAGATTGACTGTTGCTTTGACTTGCCATGGTGGAGAGCCTAAGTAACGTGCTCGTATATTCGCATATTGGGTAACAGCAGTTCGTGTAGTACAGCCTGAGACTGGGTTTAGGTAACCATATCCAAGTAATAGGATGGGCACATTCCCTGAGGAGTTCAATGACATTCGTCGTGCCAAAGTCCTGCAGGCTGATTAAGTTCAGGCACGAGTGATAAGGATTGAGTGGTACTACTCAGGAATAATAAGATATTAATTAATTGTAGATAGAGCTTATCGGAAGCTCCGATTAATTAATGAATGTTTGATAACCTTAAATATGGGGATTCTCAATAAATGCAACCCGTTCTCATAACGTGGTAATAAAGGGGTAGGTCAGTATTAATTCTGTGGTGAAAAAGAATTAATATTAATTAATTGTGTCCTGGGTTGTGGACATGGGAATTAATTAATTTATAAGCCCACTTTATTATTTGTAATAGGTCCCAGGTCTGGCCCAAAATAAATATGCTAAATTGAGCCCAGCAGCCCATTAGGGTTAAAACCATAGGTCTATAAATAGACAGCTCTCTCTCACAAGTTGTAACACAACTCAAATTATTGAAACCCTAAGAGAGAGAGAGAGGGGCGGCGGTTCTCAAGTGCAGAAGGAGGAGAATTTTGATTCTGGCGTTGCACAACTACAGATCTGTGGAATCCTCACCAGTAGCAGATCTGAACAACATTGGGATACAACCCTGAAGATCTAATCTGGAGAACATATTCTTCCTTTTTCTTTTTGTTTAATTAAATCTTGAAATTAGAATCTGTCTAATTTCTATTTCCGCAGATTTAATTAATATCGCGTGGTTGATTCAAGATTTGGAATTCAAACGCGAAAGATCGGTACAGAGACTACGGAATTAAGGTAATCTCTATTATCCACGCATCAAATTCATTGGAGCATGCTAGGGTTTTGTGAATTGGTATTGTAAACAATAAACCATAAATCGATCCAGCTTATTTGGATTTTGTGATTCGGTTCACGGATAAATCCCTACAATTACAATTCAACTCAAGACTCTCTTTTTTTCAAGCTCTTTTTTTTGAAGCTCTTATACCCTTCTAAAAGTTTTGTAAACATTGACACACATATTTTTTTTTCTTCTATGGGCTTATGAGACTTCTAATTCTTTTCTTTGGAGCTTTACAACCTTCCATCTTTATTCACCACTATACTACAATTTTCTTATCCACATCATACATATAACCACCCTTTTCTTCCTTAAATCTTATGGACAAGACAAAAACCATCACAACTCCATGAAAATCTCATAGACAAGACAAAAGAAATGGAGTTAGGCACAATGGGGCTTACTAGGGATAGTTTCAGCATATGAAGGGACAATGTTTTGAAATTGGGCTAGCAAAGATGGTCTAAAATCATTTTCGACCCTTGTGCACACTATGTAGTCTCGAAACAAAACAGAAGCAAGTTCTAGAGAAATCAAAACATACATGCGAATCTCACATGAACAAAAATAAGGCTCAAATCTCACTTGGGTCAAAAATTTATTCCTTAGTCAATTTCAATCCACTCAAACATCATGCAAGTGTAAGTTTCAATTAGACCCTATCATGCGGTATTCTATATTCATAGGCAATCAACCACAATTGAAATCAAATCAAACTTATCCTCAATCGATTCCAATCTAAAAATTAGTTCAAATGGGTTCAAATATTCAACAATTTTCCTCATCACCATATCCATATTTTTTTTTCTATGCATGATTTTAAATAAACCAAATAAATCAAAGAAAGCAACAAAAAAAAATCAAGTAAAGGATAGATAAGTTCAAATTTCTTGTCCACATCCCCCCAAACTTATTTCGAACTCGAAGAGTAAGAAAAAGTTTGAAAACCAGACAAGAAAAATAACTTGTGCCTGACTGTTGATCTCAGACATCAATGTGTTTATCCACCGGAGGAAATGGCTCATCGCGATGAAGAATTGCTGCAGCTTGCACTCTGTGTCGATAGATAGGGGGCCTGTCGATCGACACAGAGCCTTCCTATCAACCCATGCCTCGGGTCGAAGTGTAACTCCACGCTGGCCTTTGTATCGATCGACATCAGGTATATCGATCGACATAGAGGTAAATCCTCCCTGTTTATTTTATTTTATTTTATTTTCAAAGAAAAATAGAAATCTGAAAATAAAATTAACCACACCAACAAAAATAAAAATGAAAATTGAAAAGAAAACAGCGGGAATTGGAAAGAAAGTATTTAAACGTTGGGTTACCTCCCAACAAGTGCCTTAGTTAATGTCGTAGCTCGACGGTACCTCTTTTCTTTGAATCTAGGTGGGCTAGAGCGCACCCGCCTTCCTCGGGCATCCACCATGTAGACCAAGCAATCTTGAATGACAGCAGTGAGCTCGGGATGAGATGGTGTAATTGACAATTTTGCCACCTCATTTCCTTGCTCCCATTTTTTAGCGGCTTGGTCTTCCTTGTCTTCTTCAGTTTCTTCCTCTTCATCATCAATGAAGGTGATTTTGTAGCATTTGAATTGTTGCCAGCTTTTGTCGAGCTTGAAAGTAATTTTTTCCTCATTGGCTCAAAGAGTGATCTCCCCACCGCGGCAATCAATCAAAGCAACACAACTATCCAGGAACTCCCTTCCCTAGATTAGGGGTGTGCTCCCATCTTCTTTCATGTTGAGGACCACAAAATCTGCAAGAAAGATAAGATGACCTGCACGAATAAGTACATCTTCAATTATACCTTTGGGGCGAGACACAGATCGGTCTACCATCTGCAAGGTGATAAGGGTCGGCCTTAACTCTCCAATCTTGAGGCGTTGGAAGATAGAGGAGGGCTCAGGTTGATGCTGGCACCAGTGTCGCACAGTACATTCTCGAACTTGATCCCCCCGATCTCTACTGAGATGGTGAAGCACCCTGGATCACTCCTCTTGATAGGCATCTTCTTCTATAGGAGTAGGCTGAACTGCTCAAGAAGCTTCACTGTAGCATTCTCCACGAAGTGCTTCTTTTCACTCATCAGCTTACGGAGGTATCTCATGTAACCTGGAATTTCAGGCAAAGCTTCAATCAAAGGTAAGTTAATACTCGCCTTCTTCAAGTTCTCAACAAAGCGAGAGAACTTGGAATCCTCCTTCTGCTTGGCAAAGCGCTGAGGAAAGGGCATCGGAGGTGGTCTGGCAGCTTTGGAACTTAAATTGTTGTGCTGGGGAAGCTGCTGTTTTGACTGGGTAGCAGTCATGTCAATCTGACCTCCCTGTCGATCGATAGGGGGTGTGTCGATCGGTACACCCACTGAGTTTCTGTCGATTAGCTCTTGTTCATCACTTGAGATCTCTACATCTTCCTGACCTTTGTGTCGATCGATAGGGAACCTATCGATCGAAACAGAGGGTAACCCAGCATGCTGCTCCTCCTCCTCTTCCCCAAACTCGTTTTGGGGCATGCTCGGACCTGTGTAGCTGGTTTTAGACCTCAATTTCACTGCCTTGCAGTCCTTCTGGTTTTTTGGATTCACCTCGGTGGTGCTCGGCAGCTTTCCTAGCATGTGTTGTGCACCAAGTGAGGTAGCAATCTGGCTGACCTGAGTCTCTATAATCAGCACGTGCTTGCCAAGCCGGTCTACCTTGGTGTTGACTCCTGCCACCTCCTGTTCAATTTTCCCAACTCGGAAGTCGGAGGCTTTAATGAACTTCTTCAACACCTCGTCGAGGCTCTCCTTCTTCTTCTCCACGATTTTACCATTCTGCACATCAAAATCAGGTGGCGGTTGTTCGACACCCTTTGGCTGAGCACAGGAAAAACCTGGGTGAGGTCTTGGAGGGTAGTGCTGGTATCCCCCTTGCCGGTATTGATTCTGGTAGCCACCACGATGCAAAAATTTTACGTCAGCGATAGGGTCAACCTGTGCAACAGAAACAGAAACAGTAGAAGTCAGTTTTTCAACCTCCCCTTGAGCTTCTCTATCTCTTTCTTCAATGTGTCATCCTCCTTTTTCTCCACAGCTCGAACTTGCGGCCTCCTTAGATTGGACCATTGCTGAGTGTGTAAGGCCATCTTCTTGAACAATTTTAGGGCTTTTTCGGGAGACTTGCTCATCAAAGAACCTCCTGTGGCATTATCAACGGACTCTTGGGTTCTTTCGTTCATCCCTTTGTAAAAGATGTGGGCCTGCTCCTCGGTATCAACTCCATGGCCCGGGCAACTCCTCAACAGCTCTTTCAACCTACTCCATGCCTCGAACAGGGACTCGTCCATCTCCTGGTGGAACTGCAAGATCTCTAATTTCTTTTGAATGATGACTGATGGAGGGAAGAACGCGGTGAGGAACTCTACTCGGAGATCGGCCCAAGTGCGGATGCTGCTGCAATCTAAGGCTGTAAACTACGTCCTAGCCTGATCCCAAAGTGAGAAGGGGAACAAGCGCAGATGGATCACATCTTGGCTGGCTCTGTTCTGCTTGATGGTCTCACAAACCTCCACGAACATGCGGAGATGAGTGTAAGGACCTCCACTGCTCGGCTACCAAATTGGTTCTCTCAACCATCTAAATCGAACCAGTCTTGAGTTCAAAGTTATTGGCAGTGATACCAATAGCAAATCCCTCATTCCCGGGCTGTGGTCTATACCTCCTTGTGGCATTTGGATCCTCATCGTCAGAGTCCTCTTTGCGGTGCCATTCTCTTTCTTTCCTTGCAGCCTCGAGTCTGTCTGCCTCTCTTTCAACCATGAGTTGCTTGATGATGTCCTTCATGTGGTTGATTTCTTGAACAAGAAGTAAGGCATTTTGTTAAGTAATGAGCTGTGTGTCGGGATCCTCCAAGGGTGGCATCTCTGAGAAATCCTCATCGGTTCGGTGTAGTGGTGGATCCATGTTGGTGTTTGCGCCTTCTTTTTCCTTGCTTTTCCTCCTCCAGACTGTGGCCTCGATTTCTGGACCAAAAGCTTCGAGTGGTTTGCCCCGAGCTCTCATGTTCATACACCCTGAGAAAAGAAATTCAAAAAATTAGCCTCTATGTCGATAGACAGGGGGCCTGTTGATCGACACACATGATTTTTATAG
Source organism: Plectranthus barbatus (assembly GCA_026898455.1). Lineage (NCBI taxonomy): Eukaryota > Viridiplantae > Streptophyta > Magnoliopsida > Lamiales > Lamiaceae > Plectranthus > Plectranthus barbatus. The sequence continues at coordinate 67,993 of JAPKLW010001250.1, forward strand.
CTGTGTCCATCGACACGGGCTGTGTCGATTGAAACAGAGGTAAAAACCTGAAATGCACGCACACCCACAAAAATACGAAATAAAAACAATAAAAACCAAATTAAAAACGAAAATAAACAACAACACAATTAAAAATATAGCCTTTATCCATCAAAACTAAAATAAACTAATATCTAGACAAATCTGACAATCCCCGGCAGCGGCGCCAATTTGATAACTGCGTAGAGCAGCAAGCAAATAAATTTTTACACCCTAAGGTGGTCGAACCCACAGGGACTGTGCAACAAAATACCTAGATTACTAGCTATAGTTCTTAACACATAGATGTTTGAGGAATTTTAAAAATGGATTTTGTTTTGATATTTAAATATAACAATGCAAGAAATTAAAGGGTTTTGAAAAAAATAAAGGAAAACACAGATCCTAGGGCAGATATTCTAATCATCAGCATGCAATATCCATCAACTCAACAATGGGGAATGGTTAGATTTTGGTGGATAAAATTCCTTGGTCCGACAATTAAATCCTAGATTACTAAATAGTGACTATCTCCTCTTGGTCTTACGAACACAAATTTAGCCAATCTCGATATTTATCTAATTAATTCCTATACAAGATTATTCTTTTTGAGACAAAAAATAAGTATATTTAATTCCCTCTTCCTATTAACAATCTTCACCTCTCGGTTTTTCGATTGATAACTATAAACCTAGACTCAAATTCATCTCTCGATCATTCTTTAAATCCAGATTCATTAAATTAATCTCAGGAAATTAAACCATGCTGTCGAGTTGATTTTAATTAAGCATGCATCAGAAAAGAATATACAAAGCCTTAGAACCTGTTAGGATTCTAGCCACAAAACATGACTTGAATAAAAGAGAACATATTATTACCTTAACAATTGAAATAGGAACCTTCAAAGTCTTGGAAAAACTCCAATGCTCCAATATTCTAAGTAAAATAATGAATACGTACTTGATAATTTCATGCCCAAAGAGTCCCATATTTATGGAGGAGTGAAAATATCTAATCTAGGTATTGGGCTAAAATAACAAAAATTGCCAATTGGGGATTTTTTTTTCCATCTTCGGCATCTGTGTCGATTGACATGCACCATGTCGATCGACACACACGTCAGTCAAAATACGGGTTTGTCCTTCATGTCGATTTCCCCTTCCATCCTGCGTGTCGATCGTCACTGGGGATGTCGATCGACATGCCTGCAACTGACCTTTGTGTCGATCGACACTGGGGGTGTCGATCACACTGCACGCAAACTTGTCGAGCCTCCTTCTATAGCTTCCTTTGATCGACATCCGAACTCTGTGTCGATCGACATGCACCACGTCAATCGACACAGAGGTAATGCTTCGGGTTTTTGGCTCGTCTTCTAACTTGGTCGACTTTCCGTGTGTCAATTGAAGCAGCAACTTTGTTCTTCACGGCTCTTTTCATCATTTGACCTCTTTTTAGCCCTAAATACCTGCAAAACTCACCATAGAGAGCATAACATCCACTAAAACATACTCATGCACAGAAATAACTAAAAACCTAACCTAATTGCACTGAAACAATGGAAAAAATTATGGATAATCGAGTACAAATATGAGCTTATCAGTGTCCATTCCTTGATAGGCTCGCGGACAACCTCAAGCTCAACTTCTCCACGAACTCGAGTGTTGACTTTAGTGATCTTCAGTGGGCCCTGTGTCAATACATCCCACATCTCTGGATGTATGTTCCATAGATGAATGATCATCCTTCAGATGGTGTACTTTTCAACAGAAAACTTTGGCTACTTGTGTGTATTTATTATTTCCTAGTAATAACATGATCGCTATAAGATAAAAAGATGTGCAAGGAAATGGATATGGTCCAATGTGACACAAAGTAGTTAGTCGTGTAGACCAAATGCTCTGATACCACTTGTAGGTCCTAAAACGATAGAGAATATGTGTGGTGGAAGATTTAATAAAAAATGTGGTTGTCTCAGCAGACTCTTACTTAAATAAGTTGAGACTCTAAAAGCGTTTTTAAACCGCAGGACATTACTTATCAAGTTTCCAATATACTCCAATATTTTGTCAGTTGTTGAGTTTCAAAATGGCACACAAAACTGAAAGAGTAAAAGGCGGAAAGTTGTCAAGAATTCAAAGATTTTTATAGTGGTTCGTATGCTAGAAGATCCTACGTCCACTCTACAATCGCCAGATGGATTTGAAATCATTAGAACAGAGTACAAATGATATCACTAGTCTGTAGAAGTCTCTGGAAGCTCCTACGTCATCTGGTTGTATGCACATCTAACAAATCCACTTGCTTATGCTCTCTTCAGGTAGATTGGCTTTACCATGAATGTGTCGCTAAGACTTTCTCGCTAGAATGGTTGGTGTGAGTTTGTCTGTAAAAGGAGTTCAGAAACCAGTGTTTGGATTCACCTTTAGAACAAAGCGAACTCTAGAAAATAACTCGGGCAAAGAGTGCTAAGAGTCTCGTGTCAGGCGACATGGAAAATCGAGCTTCTTAAGATACTCAAGGAATTTATTTTTTTTTTTTTGAAAGATTGTAGTGTGTTCTTCGCTCTTTGCTTTTTGTAATGCTTTATCGTAGTTCAAATTCGTAATATGTAATCAATTCTCCGAATTTCCCTTGGTTTTTTTTAGTCATAGAGAAGTTTAAGAGCTGTTAAAGAAATAATTAGCTAGCCATGCCTTTATCTGAAAAGATTATGTCACATCACTGCGGTCGACAAAGAAAGTCTGTAAAGCAGGTCTACTTTTGTCATTGTAGCTCAGAAAAAAAAAATTCAAACGTTTAAGAAATCCAACAACTTGTTGATTCCTCAGATTTCTTTGGAACTTGACTTTTATATTCTTCAAACGTTGTTCCTTTTGTCTATGTTAGTGTCTTTTAGGATAAGGACCGACTCTGCTCCAAATCTCCTCTCAGTTTGGATAATTGTCAGTTTCTTTATGCGTTCTGTGGTTGTTCCAACATATTGATGCTTGCTACAACTGGTGATTATAAGGTCCTATTATAACTTGATAAATTCTATATAGGGCTTTACAATTTTAAATCTTCCTTGTCTCAACTCAAACTTGTCAGTTCTATTCAAGTATTGATGGGGCCCAAGTAGCAGCTGTGAGAGACGATCCAGTCTACATTCATTAAAGACATTTGGGCTGTCAATGTTTCCAAAGAATCGATGTTGTTGGAAGATTTAAACGAAGGCCCAAAAATTATTAATTTAATTATGTGTAGTGATTGGGCTTAGTTTAATTTATTTTGTTATTTTGGGCCAACATGTTTATGCCTTCTTTAAGTGATTTTTGAATTTTATTACATTTAATTTTCGAATTTTATTTCCCTTATTAGACTAGGATTTGAGTTGCCTATATATAGGCCTTGTATGGAACAATTTTGAGGCAGTTTCAGTTTAATAAATTTGTGAGGTTTTCTCCATCAATTCTGAAAGCTCAAATTTTCGAATTCCCTATGCATCCATAGGATTTTGATTTCGACTAATCAATCAGACAGTCATATCCATTGGTGGTGTCTTCACATATATCCTTCGTTGTTGGTCAATTCGCTTATTGGGTTGTAGGAGAATTCATTCTGGACTACGGTACTTGAAGGTTTTTGAATCCAAAGGTGTTGGATCCTTCCATCTTCAGTTTTCAGTTTGTTTCCGCATCGTGTCTGAGTTCATTCGTCCGAGTTCCTGGGCTGCGATCTAAACCTTCCCGGCGAGGATCGGTATCATTTGGAAAAACATCCTCAAAATCCTACAAAAGAGAGGAAATAGAAGGGGGTAGAGAATCAGGAATGTTAGTTAAAACCAGGTTCTCCTTGTAGATCGACAACACCATTGGATTCTCCTCCTGAACTGCCCACTTCAAATCCCCAACTCTAGCTAGAAATGACAGTTGCACCACTCCTTTCTCCTTATTACTTCGTGGCTGCATCTCATCACCCGACTCATTCTGCAACTAGACTTGATCCTCATAGACTTGTTTAGGGGTCAGAGGAACAAGTGAGATCTTTTTCTGCCGGTACTCGAAGGAATACTTGATCGTGAAGCCATCATGCTTCACTCGCCTATCAAACTGCCACGGACGCCCCAAAAGTATATGACTCGCCTGCATAGGAATCACATCACACAGCACCTCATCCTCATATTTCCCTATGCAAAACGGCACCTTGACTTGCTTCACTACTTTGATGACGCCACTATCATTCAACCACTGCAGCTTGTAAGGCCTAGGGTGCTTCATTACCTGTAACCCTAGCTTTGTCACTATCGACTGACTTGCCACGTTGGTGATGGATTTATATACTGAAAGCATTATGATTGGTATATTATGTACAAGGTCGATTGGTTAATATACTGGGAATCATAAATGTTGTATGTTCATCTTCTGTCTGAATTAACAAACATGTGTCACAAACGCAATTATCCTCTTATCTCGTCGATAGGGAGATCATACGGTGCGTAGAAGATCACGGAAGATCATATGGATCGTTTGACCTAGCAGGATATAAATGGTTATCACAGCTGAGACAGTTTCAGGATAAACTGTCGGTGTAGGCTGCAGCATACGCAGTAATAAACATCTTATCTTGGATGGCTTGGTATGCTGGTGTGGGGCACACATTGATAAGGACCTAAGTCGAGATTGATTCTTTTATCTGACATTAAAAGAATCTAGATCTCTATGGCTTGATGAGATCCTAAGCCTACAT
>JAPKLW010001250.1:72748-91162 GCA_026898455.1 Plectranthus barbatus
TAAGTCGAGATCAATTCTTTTATCTGACAATAAAAGAATCTAGATCTTTATGGCTTGATGAGATCCTAAGCCTACATGAAGGTACATAAGTATATGCAGATTGTGTATTACTTTGAGTTGCAGTGAAAGGCTCTAGTTGAGCTTTTATATCTGTATCTTGGGTAATAGCAGTTTGTGTATGACTGTCTGGTACTGGAACTAGGTAACCACATCCAGTATAGGATGGTGACATTCCCTGAACAACTCAAAAGGTTCGTTATGCTAAAGTCCTGCAGGCTGATTAAGTTCAAGCATAAGTGAAAAGGTTTGAGTGGATTGATTCAGGAATATAAGATGTTGCTTAATTAAATAGCTTGTCAGAGCTTAAATTAATTAACGAATGTCTATAACCTTAAATGTGGGGATATACCGAGCCCATGCAACCCGTACCTCAAAACGTGGTAGCAAATAGGTAGGACAGTATTGATTCTCTGGTGGAATGAATCAATATTAATTAATTAATTATATTCTGGGTTGAATATGGGAATTAATTAATTGATAGGCCTCATTTGCTATTTGCATTCTGGTCCCTGGTCTGGCCCATGAAACTCAAGTCCAATAGAAGTCCAGTATTTTCTTATAAATAGGCCTCAGTTCCTCAGATCTCCACACACCACAAGATCATAAGTTGCACACAGCAAACCAGGTTTTGGGAGCTGTGGTGATCGACTAGATCTGAGAAACGAGGAGGAAATTCTGCTTCTCAATCGGGCAAGGAATCTGAAGGGAATCTTCACCAGATATTCAGATTGAGTTGGGATACAGATCAAAAGATCAGATCAGGAGGATTTTCTCTCTTCTCTCTCTCCTTGTTTTCGAAAATAACTGTTTTATTTTCATAAGATTTGTTTCCTCAATCTGTTAGGAATTAAATCTTTGTGCGTGGGAAAGATCAAAGGGAATCTCCGCATACTCGTTCTTCAGGGTTTAGCAATCCAGGTATTCCGCATAAATCCCCTTATGCATATTTAATACGAGCATGCTAGGATTAATCATAGGCATAACAATTTATTTTTGATATTCCAATTAACGATCCTTGGCAAACGGACTTTGTGATTCAGTTCACGAATCCCTTCTGTTGGTGCAGCTGCCTCCATCTATAATCTTGTTGCAAACCTTATCATTGATATGACAACATGTGTGGATGATGTTCTCCCTCTGCTCAACATCTCCGGCTGCAGGCTGTGCATTCAAACCCTTCTCATCACAAAATTCAGCACTGCAGGCGCCTCAATCTCTTCTACATCTTCGTTAGGATCATCCAATCAGGCATCTCTGGATCAGTCTCCTCATCAGTCACAATCTCTCCATCATCTCGAATCACCATGATTCTCCAATTTGGACAGTCATTAGCAATATGTCCAAAACCCTGACACTTATAACACTTACAATCTCTATTCTGGGTTTTAATGGCAACAGATTTACCTTGAACTGCGACATCTGATCTGGGCTTCACAAACGGCTTCTTCTCCCCTCGAGGCTGCTCCTCCTCCTTCTTCCACGGAGCTCATTTTGGTGTGGAACAACCTTCATCTCATCCCATGTCTCTATAGATCTCTCCCTATTCCTCCTCCGACCACTGACCAACTGATCCCACCACACAAGAGCGTAATCAGAGAACTCTACTGCAGCCAACTTTACTTTCTTCAACTCAGAGTAGTTGTGGCACTCGAACATCATCTCCACCTTTCGCTCCCACTCCAGATATAACTCAGGGTCATTCTTTCCCTGAAATGACGAGATGTTCATCTTGATTGTCCCCAGATTGTTATCATAATACTCCTCCTCATAGTCATCGACGTCCTCCTTATCATGAGGACTCCGTCTCCCATTGGAGCCTCTACCTCCTCGACCGCCACGTCCTTTCCCAGTCCTCCTTTGACTACCAGATGAGTCGCGCCTAGTCCTTTCTGTCACTGAGATCTCGAATTCATCCATTCGCTGATACATGACATTCATCTCACTTTTCAGTAGCCTAGCCAATTCTGATTTCATGGCCTCCATCATGTACTTCATTTGACCACCACCAATAGTCTCATCTCATTTCATATCCTCAGCACTATTACTTTTAGACATACCTGCAAGAAAGGTTAGCTAAAGATAAAAAAGAAAGACCTCACCACCTCACTAACACTCGTGTATCACTCAGTTATGTCAAAGCACTCACACTCGTGTATCTCTCATTATATAATGGCTTTTTCAATCCCTCTAATAACCTCACACTCTCTTGCCTTTTACCACTCTTTTCTCCTTTCCAAAAACTCAAAGATTCTTATAAAATTCCACGGACTTCAATTCGACAAACTAACAGGACAGGAAGACTCTAGACGACCCTAGGAAGGTAAACGACCAAAAACGAATGCAAATTTTTTACGGGAAAACTTTAGGAGGGCAATAACTACTCGAAAACAAAGGAATTTGCCCAAAAAGCAGCTTAGTCGTCTCGGCGAGACGTTTCAGAAAAGCACAATTATGCCACAAACAGACACCGGACGCAAAAGTTACGACAAAAACGACCAAATTCGACGAAAAAGACTAAAAGGCACTAGTGGAAATAAAAAAATTACGGATTTTTTATTTAATTTTACTCCCCTTCTTTTTTTATTTTCCCAACACTTTGTTTCAATTTTTTTACGAATATTTTTTTCTTTTCGAACTCTCTCTTTTATTTTTTGTTCGAATTTTCTTTTTTTTTCAATTTCGCCCATTTTTTGTATAAAGTAATTACCAAATTGTTTGGTAATTCAATCAAGAAAATAAAATAATATGGCCACCAAGGAAGGAATGTATGAATAAGGTAAAAAAGGTTTAAGGAAAGATTTGACTTAATCTAATATGGTAAGAAGGATAATTCAAATCTTGACACACAAGGAAACTCACAATTTTGAAACCCTAACCACTAAAATTTCGACCCTACAGGAAATACGACAAAGAAAGACACGAAAATTTATGAATCACAAACAACAGGAAAACACAAGACAAGACTCGATTTTTTTTTACACAAAAGACACGTAAAATTGAAAGAACGGAAGAGGAAGAGTACGACCTGGATATTGATACCAAAATGATACGATCCTCGCCGGGAATGTTTAGATCGCAGCACAGGAACTCGGACGAAAGAACTCAGACACGACACAGAAGCAAACTGAAAATTGAAGATGGAAGGATCCAACACCTTTGGATTCGAAAACCTTCAAGTACCGTAGTCCAGAATGAATTCTCCTACGACCCAAGAAGCGAATTGACCCAACAACGAAGGATATATGTGAAGACACCACCAATGGATATGACTGTCCGATTGATTAGTCGAAATTAAAATCCTATGGATGAATAGGAAATTCGAAAATTTGAGCTTTCAGAATTGATGGAGAAAACCTCACAAATTTATTAAACTGAAAACTGCCTCAAAATTGTTCCATACAAGGCTTATACTCAAATCCTAGTCTAATAAGAGAAATAAAATTTGAAAATTAAGCATAATAAAATTCAAAAATTACTTAAAGAAGGCCTAAACATGTTGGCCGAAAAAAACTGAATAAATTAAACTAAGCCCAATCACTACACATAATTAAATTAATAATTTTTGGGTCTTCGTTTAAATCTTCCAACAACATCGATTCTTTGGAAACATTGGCAGCCCAAATGTCTTTAATCAATAAGCTCAATCCAGCCCTCAAAGTCCTTGCTCGAGCTCTAGTCATCGGCCCACTCGGAATGTAGACTGAATCGCCTCTCGCAGCTGCTACTTGGGCTCCATCAAGTATACTGACGATACATAGATTTGGCACATCAAAACTGATCAATGTCTCAACAAAAATTCCTAACAAATTCAAAACTTTTTTAATAATTTAATTTAAAATTTTCGACCAAACTAAAACCATTGATAGTTTTTAATTGAATTCAATTATAATTTAGATCATCCATATCCCAAATCATCTCTCAAGAGAGCTTCACGAATTTTATTAGTAGTGATGGGAATATTTAGGATGCAACTCACTAAACAAGAGAGTTTGGCGTACATGTAAGGGCCATTGCAATTTGCAACGAGATTGGGAACTCACGCAAGGACAAATACGTAAATTCAGGTGGTCGATGTCTTCAATCTGTACGTTCCTCGCCTAAGCTAAGCTTCTATAAATAGCTCCCATGGGTTTCCTCTTCAACTCCATATTCACATTCCCATACTCTCGTCCTCCCCGTCCCCACTCCCTTTCTCTCTCTCCACACGCAAGTTTATTATTACCTATTATAGAGAGAGAGAAAGCGAATGGGAGGCCTAAAATTCGCCGTCCTTCTCTGCGCTGAGGACTCCGACTACGTGAAGAAAATCTACGGCGGTTACTACGGCGTTTTCGTGAGAATGCTCAAGGAGGAAGGCGAAACCTGGGACGTTTTCAGGGTGTCCAAATGCGATTTTCCGGCCGACGATCAGATCGGCGATTACGACGGCTTCGTCATCACCGGCAGCTGCAATGACGCCCATGGCAACGATCTCTGGATCTCTAAATTGCTGATCCTGCTCAATAAATTGAACGCCATGAAAAAGAAGGTTCTCGGCATTTGCTTCGGTCATCAGGTATTTCTACTTCTCTCTCTCTCTCTCTCTTCTCACTTTTTTCTTCGTATTCAATTTATGTTTGTTTCAATTCAGCCATTTTCCTAAGCACTCGCACCATGATATTTAAAAAGAAATACACAAATAATTTATGCATATAAAACTGATTGAAAATCATAGAAAGTTTGTTACAGTCATGATTATTCCACTGAGTAGTTTTCCTTTCTTTCCGTGTTTTGTCTGGTGAGTGTTCTCTATTACTGTCGCTTCACTTTTTCTTCCATTCGGATGTGCAAAAATATTTGTCATTTATTTGCTCAAATATAAAAGAAAAATGCTTCCTACATTTTTTCCCCATCTAGTTTTTACATTTGTTTCAAAAATTTTAATCTATTTGGATGTAGGGGTGTAATCGAACCGAGTCGAGTCGAGTAGTGTTGTGCTCAAGTTTGACTCGTTTAGTTTCGAGTCGAGCTTCGAGCTTTTTTATCAAATACTTTGATGTTCACGAACTTTGTCGAGCTTTTATCGAGCCTAAACGAACTTTCTAAATTTAGAATATATTTAAGATTTTCGTTATTATTTTGAAAAAAAAAGTTATTTATTCCAAAAATAATATCATATTCATGCTCAAATTCTAAATTTTTTGCACAATTAGAATGATTTATCATTATTGTTACTCTTAAATCATGAAAATATTAGTATTATAAAATTAAATATTTTATATTTCTTACTAATTTTAGCTAACGAGCTTGCTCACGAGCTCACGAGTCGAATACCATGATGCTCAAGTTTGGTTCATTTAATAAACGAGCTTTACTAAACGAACTCGAACGAGCTTTTATCGAGTCGAGATTTGAGTAGCTCACGAACAGTTTGGTTCATTTACACCCCTACTTGGATGTACTATAAATGGTGAATTACCAATTTAGAATTTAAAAAGATGATTTAATTGTCGATGAGGATCTCACAAATAATTTTTAATTCAAGAATCTGGAAGATTAAAGTTTTATAATGAGAATTTTATGGTTTATTATTATTATAAATCCTAATTTAATGGTTAAAATATAGTTTAGTTTCTATAATAATAATAATAATAATAATAATAATAATAATACCCCCATTTAAGATTAAAGATTATGTAAAATTTCAAATAAACCGTTCACCTGCGGTGCAGATATTAAAAAAATCTAGGAAATTGAAAGTCAATGGGCTATATAATGAAATTAATTAAAGTCTAATTAAGACCACGTCCAACGCAGAAAGAAAATATTAAAAATGAATACATTATTAAAGGGGTACGAGTGACTTGGTGTTCATGAGAAAACTATTAATCCTATCACGCACTGACGTTTAACGTATATATTAATGTTCTGTATAACACGTAACACGAATATAATTTTACATCTTGATATTAAAAATAATTTAAGAAAATAATGTTATCAAACAAATTGTTAGTCTTACTATTATTTAATAAAATTACATTATTTGGTCTTGACTCTTGGAAATGAAATTCAAATGATATTCTCATGAGGGTTGAATTTCACAATCATCGTCTAATTAAGAGATATATGAAACTTGATGTTGAGGTTAGTTAAATAAATTAAATAAATCATTTTTCTTCTTTGTTTTTTCTTGTGGCGTGACTTTTGTTTTTTCGATTTCCTTTTCATTTTACCTCCGTCAAATTCGATATTCTTTAATTTGCAGTTATTTTTAATTTACAATTAAAACTATAGTTTTTTTTTTCTAAAGCAACTTATTCTTCTTTTTCTCTTTTTTCTACACGTTCTTTCCTTTTATTCTCTGTCAAAGCCGAATTAATATTAAAGCATTTTCATATATTTAAAATTCTAAAAGATCTTTTCCATATAAATATTTTTCAATCAATCAATCATTTACATATAAATTAAATTAAATAATTAGGGAGTGATTTTTTCTTTTTGGGAGCCACCACTAGAGAAAAACTGAATTTGAGTTGCTCCTATGTTTTTTTACCCTAACTGATTATAGATTAATACATAAATCGAGTTTATGAACTTTTACTCAAAGTCCATTCCATGTCTACAGTGAGCATTTTACTACAATATTATTGTGGACGACCTAATCAGTAAAGCTAAATACGTGAGTGTTAAAGCTAAAATATTTATTTTAACTTAGATATAGGATTAAGGGTATAATAGAATTGAGTTGAATAGAGGAATGTTTAATGTAAAATTAATTAAATACTTTTATTTTCTTCTGAGAGAAAACAGAAAATTAAATTCACTATATTTATAAGGGTGTATATTATGAATTTAGAAACGAGCTAAAACTGTTAGTTTCTATTTATAAGGGTGTATTTACTGGTTGCATGGGTCCACAGCATGTAGCAGGCCAATGGCGAATGTATACCAATAAAGCTGTCAATCATGCTTACTTTTTTTTAAGGAAAATTTTCGCTCAATTCGGATTGGTTGTTTCTGAAATTTTATTTTATTTTTTTAAATTTTGTTTCTGCAATTTTAAAATGGCCTATATTTCGTGTATGCATGAATTCATAAAATATGATAGTGTAACCCTTGCATATTTTCCATTGAGGGCTACAAATTAGTCTCTGGGTATTCTAAACATATTTTTTGAGAAAGCTGCACGATTTTTTATGACTAAAAGTTTGTTTTATTTAAGGTGGTGACTGGTGAGTTGGGACCTTTTTTTTTATATAAAAATTATGTTTATGTGAAAACAATGGGCATACGGATGCCTACAATATTAAAATACCCTTTGCTTCCACGATTCATATGCATGGAAAGCAAAGGAAAGAGGGGGGTCATTCCTTTTTTAGGAAAAAAAAAAAAAGGAATACCAACATATATAAAGCCTAGTGGCCAAAAACTTTTTCCCCAGATACTGGAAAAAGAGTTGGAGGCTCTCTCTCTCTCTATCTATGTATATACATACTGTGTTAAGGGTCACATAATTTTGTCCAGGGTGTATTGTTACATCAGTAGGAGTTCATTATCACTTTACATATAGTGAATATTAATCAACTTTTATGATAAATATACAAGATATGTAACATTTCAAGATTAATATTCATCAATAATCATGGTTTCTGTTTAGTTGAATTAAAGTAATTTGAAGAAGCTTTCTACTAAACATAAGCCGATGACTCTGCTATAATATGTAGAAATATAGCAATCAGAAAGTAATTGCTTTAAGACGTAGTTTTTATCTTTATTTTTTTTTTATTATGGTTTAGGAAAATAGTTGAAATAGGAGAACGATTAGTGGATAGATTAGATATCTATATAGGAAGTAATGTCACATTATATTTCCTAAGTATAGAAAAACATGCTGTAAATAATAAATTAATAATATGCATGCGCATTTGTTTGCGTTTCCTATACTTCGCTCCAAAGCTAACAGCTGCAGTTATTTAGAACCACCCCACCTGCCTCGTTTCTACTGTCTACAGCATGGCAAACTTCCTAATTTTGGGGCCTACAAATGAGCAATCAATATAAATATTTATGAGATGATATTATTGTGATTTATACTTTTTTTTTTTGCTTGGGCACCCCGGAAGTGAGATTAGATCTAGTATTCTATATAAATATTTATTATTATATACTTTGAGATGGAACACAAACACCATATAAAAAATCTAGTGGATTTATACTTGTCGGTATTTTTAATGTATCTTATCTTATCCTGAGGAAGATATATATAATATTGGAAGATACCTGTATGTCTTAACGTGTGTACATGCGCATAACAAACCTAATTCCCATCAATTAAATTCTCGACAACTAATCTAATCTGAACATACATTAATACGCAGTGGGAGGTTTTTTATCTATTAATTACTGGGGAAGAGGGAGAGAGGGCAAAGAAGATTCGTTAAGAAAGTGAAAACAAATAAATGAAACAGCCACGTCGTCAACTTTTAGGCGGTGACATTAATTAACACTGATTATAATAGGTAGCTAGAACTACAGACTTTATTTTTCAGACAAATTAGTGGATGTAAACAAGTTGTCCCAATAGCTAAGGCCATGCTGTTCCACGTCAGAGCCAGCACAGCACTAGTGCTTTCCATTTTGGGATAGACCTCAGACCACCAAATGCTGCTCCTACACACATGTTGAAACTTCTCCTTGATGGGACAAATGACTTTAAATTTCATGTTTATTACTCCCTCCGTCCCGGTCAAATTGTCCACATTTGACCGGGCACGATAACCAATGCATGTGAGTGGTAGTGAGAGTTAGTGGGATGAATATTTTATTGATGAGTGTAGAGAATTTGCTATTTTAGGAAAGTGGACTAATATTGTGGGACAGACGAAAAAGGAAATGTGGACAATTTACTTGGGACGGAGGGAGTACTTCGGAAAGGCCATCAAGAAAGAAATAGAATATTTTAAGTGATGTTGGGAATTTGGGTGAAATCCAGTTGCTAAGCGTTTAAACTGAATTTAGGTGGCTTTTGATTTAGATGAACAATCTACTTTTCTGTTTGTAATGTAATCTTTAACCATCACAAGTCAAAATCATCATACCCAAAATATATTCCAAATTATACATCTTTAAAATATATACTTCAAACCATTATTTTTAAACTTAAAACCATCCAACAAAACGAAACCATATTTAAAAAGTCTATAGTATCAAGAAAAGATAAAGATTTTCCTTTTTTTCTTTTTTTCATTTTCACATATTCCGTGTGGATCAGACTAGTACTTTTTATCTCTTCCTTTATTCATTTACAATATCTTTTTCAATTCTAAAAAGATGTCAAAGTCTTAAAAGAAAATTCTTCCCCCCCACCCAAAAAAAAAAAAAAAAAAAGAAAGTATTTGTTGCCTTGGAGAGTTTGTCTGCGTAGGTTTCATGAAATATGGATATGTAATTAATAGAATAATTAATAAAATATTTTTAGCCATAACTTATCCACCTTAATGTTATTTTAAGGTTATATACTATAATCATATGAGAATTATGTCCTAGGAGTATGCGCAGTCCGGTTTGGAAGCAAAATCTCGATCAAATCAATAGTTTGGTTTGAAAATTTTCAAACCAAACTGACCAAATAATTTCCCTAAACCAAACAGACCAAATAATTTACCTAAACCAAACCAACCAAATCGTATAAAAATGGTTTGGCTCGGCCGATTTAACAGTTTGAAATGAGATATATTTTACTTTTAATACTATAATATATCGAGAGTAAAGACTTTAGTTGATTTATAGAAAACTAGAGCTTAAATGTAAATTAGTTGATTTATATTATTTGTTATTCCTTATTTTAATATAATTTTGATATTAAAATCTTATTTTTATAATTTAATATAAAATCAAATTAGACATGTGGGTTAATTATGTATTAAATTTAGAACTTTAAATATCAAATGTAAAATAAAAAAAGACATGTAAAATTATAATAACTATGTTAATAATTAATTTGACTTAAAAGAATCATAATAAAATTACAATATTTAATGTTAATATTCAATATTAATTAGTTAATTTTTGATTAAAAAATTTTAAATTAAAACTAGACTATGTTGGCCAAGAGATTTGAACATGAGTTGTATGAAAAGATAGGAAGCTACTAATTGTAAACTATAACATATAGTAATTATTAATTATAATATATATATATACACGATCAGTCAGACCGGTACGGCCGGTTTGAGCCTCTAAATCATAACTAAACCAATAGTAACCGGTTTCAAAATTTTCAAACCATCAGTTTGAAAATCAAATTTTAATCTGGCCAAATCGGCCAAATTAATACGGCTTGACCGATTTCGGCTAAACCTCGGAACACCCCTATTATGTCATGATTGGTTCTATATTGAGATGTCTTTTCATAGCTTTTGTAAAAGGTAAACTTTGAAATAAAATCAATGTTGTGAAAAAAAAAATGAGAGTTTACTTGCATAAGCGCCTAAGTTTTTGTAAATTTTTAAAGAATAATTAAATAAAATTTATATAATCTTATTTATTATTTACTATTATTTATAGTGTTCGGTGCTAGTCTAGGTCATATGTAAGAGTTGGACCGATGCCTAATAATTTTTACAAGTATAATATATAGTGCTTTTTTATGCTGTTGAGACAGGTTGCATATGATGTCCGCATTCTATTTCCAACACGCAAACGATTTTTGGTTTAACTTGAGTCATTCCTTCTCGCTCAATCAATGTCCAAAAATAACAGCCTGAAATTATGATTGTCTGAGTTGACTAGATGGGATGTCCTAAATCCCACCCCCCATTGAAACTCCTTTTGATGCTGTTCAAATCCAACAATTGATGAACAAATATATATGCTGATATGTGTTGCTAGATTCTGGGACGAGCTCTTGGTGGAAAGATAGGGCGAGCTCGAGCTGGATGGGACATTGGAATCACACAAGTTCAACTTTATCCATCCAAGATTTTCACATCTCTCAACATGCCAGCAACACTGAACGTCATTGAATGCCACAGGGATGAGGTTCGCATTCCTTGAACCCCACAACTCGGTTGTCTGAACAGAAGAAGAAACTAAATCTCAGGCTACAATTAAAAATATCCTGTATTTTATGTACAATATTGCTTTCGATGTTAGTATATAAACATGGGCATTCTACTTGAAATGAGTTAGGTATGGGTGCTTCCGCCGGAAGCCGAAGTGCTAGCCTGGTCAGACAAGACGGGAGTTGAGATGTTTAGGTATGGTGATCACATACTGGGCGTACAGGGCCACCCCGAATACACAAAGGACATCCTCCTGCACCTAATTGACCGACTCTTCGACCGCGAACTCATTGAGGTATAAACTACATTATACTCCCTCCATGTCTTATTTGTTTTTAGCACAAAGTAAGTGGGACTAATAAAGTAAAACGAATGGAGTATAATTTAAGGAATCTTGTTCTTGACTAATGAAGCAGTCTGACAGAAAATTACATCAGGTTAGGAATTGAAGTTATGGTGGGTTGTAAATCATGTGTTAATGTTGTTTTATCCCGACAGGAATCCCTTGCTGAAGAGGCTAAGACTAAGTTGGAGACGAGTGAGGCGGATAGGGAGGCATGGGAGAGACTGTGCAAGAGCTTTCTGAAAGCGAGATTGTGATGGAAAATTAATTAAGCTTTGTGTAAATATAGATGAGCAGGTTTGGCAAGAAAGAAACAAATTGGAGAAATTGACTCGTTGGGAAATGTATGATGGGTTGTCATCAAATTTAATCTATCCATTCTTGACGTTAGAGTTTTTAACCAAATTCTTGACGTTGCCAATTTCACTAATCTAGTTTTCATTTTCAAAATATATTTCTTGTGTGTTTATCGATTTATTTATTAAGGATATATTTCTGGCAATTTAAATGAGTTGTAGAGCTCTAAAATATACTTAGTTCGCCATCCATGCGTTGCCGTAGAAAATAAATTTTATTTTAAATCATTTTAATACTATAAAGCAGTATTAAATAAATAATAAATATTTTAGTTATAAAATATACTCCAGTTATATATTTACCATATTAGTTATACCTAAACTAGTATATTTCTATTTAATTTTCAAAACCACATTTTGGATATAAATTTTTTTAGTAGGAGGTCAGCTAGCTTGCCTCTAGTTGACAAGCTGACGAAGGACCCTCCCGGAGCTGGTGGATAGGATTATCATCTCTCTACGTTAGGGAGCCAGTTCAATAAGAGGCTCCGAAACCAACGCAGCTCCCGTATTTCAGTCCAAATGCTGGAGAATCAGCTGACAAAGAGTCAATTATCAAACAGCCGAGACAAAGCTCTCTCTCCAAAATAAACACCAATTATCAACCCAAAGGATGTAACTGATACAGAGGTCCCTCCCCCAAGTCCAGTTGTACCTCTAGTTGACCAACAGTCAGTGCAGAAGTCAGCTGCTAATAAAGGAGTAGAGCATCCATCACCAGCCATTGATGAATGTGTTCAACAATCACAGCTAAACAACAAGCATCTTCAACTCCCGCAGTCTAGCTAGTCTCCGAACCCTCTCGATCAACCTCAAGTACCAGAGATAGATTGATACGATCCCGGATCATATCAAAGGTATCGAGCTGCCTTAACTCCCGACAATAAGAGAAGAATGATAGAGTGAAACATAAGAAGAGTAAACAGAGAAGAGGATTCATATATTTCATAACTGTTGGGTCATTGCCCATTTGTGGGCTTTGATATTTTAGACCCAATACGGCCAGCCTACTTAAAATTTAATTAACAAAAGTTTCGTGTGTGCAAGAATAGTGCTACGCCAATTTGAAAAGAGAGAGAGCGCTGCTGCGCCATTCTTTCTCTGCACAAAAAGAAACGGAGCTGACACGCTGCGAGTGCGAGAGAAAAGTCGAGAAGAAATAGAAAGAGAAAAGAGAAGACAAAGAAGATGGAAGTGTTGCATATGAGATCCGTGTTACAAGATTGAAAACACTAAAAGAAAAAAAGTTTAGTACAACAAGTTTTTACAAGTAGTACTGCAAGTACTGCTAATACGAGAACAAATAATAAATAACAATATTAAAGAAATAAAATGTAATAGAAGAAACAAATCAGCCGAGTCGTGGAAGCCCTCCTTCCGCAAGACGAATTTGCCAACGTAGTTCTCGTTAACCGACGATCGTTCCCAAAGGTAAAACGGCTTCGTCCTTTTCGAGGCAGCACCGCAATCGGAAAGGCTCCGGCGAACTGAATGGAGGTGAAACTGAATTGCTTAAAAACAACGAAAAAGATGCAGCAATATGAGGATAATGTTGCAGTATCTGGCTAAGTGAGCTTGTCTGATGTCGGATGTTCAGCGAACAGGGGACAGCTCTAGCATGTCTATTTATAGACATATTCCACCTGGGGGGAGCCTGTCTGTTACGGTCTCTGCAATCAACACTGAGTCGTTATAGGCGAGAGACACGACCGTAACCGATGCGCCAATCACGGGGGCGCGCAGTGCACGTGTCGAGCCCGCAGGCTGACTTTAAGTGCCCAAAAAAATAAGGCATAACGGACCAAGCCAAGCCAAGGACCCAAGAACCCAAAGACCACCCAAAGACCAATTGCCAAGAACCGAGACCGAGTCGGGCCGGGCCGGGACTAGGGTTGGGGTCAGGGCTAGGGGGCATGGGTCACGGGCGCAGGCGCTCAGCGCTCGGCTAGCGGCCTCGGTGAAGCTGTAGGCCGAGGCGAGAGACAGCGGCGGCGCGCGTGGCGAGCCATCGGGTGCCACATACACTGCACACTTGGTTATTACACACTTCAACCATAATGGTTTATAAACATAGATTAATTACTTTAATTAATCAATGTGGGATACTTCATTTATTACATAACTCACTTCATGTAATAATCCCACCAACCGTGTCACTTCGTGGATTTAATTCTCACTTACCAGAATTCGGATTTGAGAAAACAAACATACCACGACCATCTAATCTTCACGTAGATTAAGTTGGTAATATTTAATTTTGACAAAATTAAATATTTCATATCGAGAATTTATCACAAAGTACCCGCATTACCAACAATCCCCCCATGAGTGGAAATGCATGATGTATAGTAAACTCAGTTTTGAGAGATGTTAACGCACCTGAACGGGTAGCTTATGTCTTTGAACCGTTCATCTTCAATGTTGTCGGGCACGCTAGTGGCTTAGTGGTAGGGGTACCATGAACTAATCTTCCATCGTGTGTACCGAGATAACAACATTGAAACATTAACATTTCAACCTCCATTCGTTCTCACGTTTGGTTCCATTATGGGCCATGGACACCCCCTTTGGTTTCATAAGTGTTCATTTAAAGCGGCCCCCACTTTCACTTATATAGGTGACCTCCTATTTCGAGCATTCCTCCCTAGCTTAACCATCACGAGGTTTTCAGGTGTCATTAAAAGTCACTTAGGACTTAACATATACCACATGCAAGTTCATAACACCTTACTTGCTATCTTTAGGGAAGGGTAGATAAGGTCATTTTCTAAGGCATCACTACTAGAGAAAACATTATCTTGTCGGTGTTATCACTCGCACTTGTATAGTTTAGTTGTCCCATTGAACCTAGTTTTTTGGATCTCCAATCATCTAGGTTGGGTATCCACTACACTAATTCATATTGTGGATTTCAAACTCATTCCCTCAAGCAATTTATTCATTTGATCTCGGTTTAACCCTTTGGTTAGCGGATCCGCAATGTTATCAAATGATTTCACATAATCAATGGATATCACACCATTCGAGATCAATTGTCTAACGGTATTATGTCAACGACGTATATGCCTCGACTTCCCGTTGTACATATAATTTTGTGCTTGAGCAATAGCCGCTTGGCTATCACAGTGAATCTGTTGGAGTATACAGTAAAACGAACTTTTAAGCGAGCTTTGTCATGTACTTAATCTCCTGTAAATAACTGAAACAAACGTTATCAGA
Organism: Plectranthus barbatus; assembly: GCA_026898455.1. Taxonomy (NCBI): domain Eukaryota; kingdom Viridiplantae; phylum Streptophyta; class Magnoliopsida; order Lamiales; family Lamiaceae; genus Plectranthus; species Plectranthus barbatus. Next base: position 87,769 of record JAPKLW010001250.1, read on the forward strand.
TTGTTGCAATCTCATGATTGCATGTATATCCACTTATCTTATATTGTAGACAATGTGGTGGGTGCGTCGTCCCACTGAAGATCGCATTTTTGGGTTCCTTATAAGATATAAAACGTATTCACAACTGAGATAGTTCTGGATAAACTATCGTTTTAGGTTGTAGTATAAACTTGAGATAACTAGTCTTGGTTATTAGTTTATGCTAGTGCGTGGTGTCGCATTGAATGGATCGCAGTGAGACGTGTTCTTCTGTTCTGACTCTATGAAGAACCAATGTCTCAGCGACTTTGATAATTCTTAACCCTAGATGTGATATTTAGATATATGCAAATGATTGTTTGTTACTTTGACTTACCATGGGTGAGAATCAAAAGGATGATTCAATATGCTCCGTATCTTGGGTAACAACATTATTGGTATGTATTTTTATAGTCACATTAGGGCACCGTGTCCTGGACATCCAGGTTGATGACATCCCCTTAAGGAGCTCATAAGTTTTATCGTATTAAACCCTGCAGGTGGAATTTATTCCGATACGATAATAATGTTGAGCGGGTACTACTTAAGGATCAATATATTAATTAATTAGTGATGTCAGAGCTTTTAATTAATTAATGGATGTGCGTTATCTTAAACACGGGGAATTAATTAAGTCAAATAGAAGCCCTGATTCACATCGCGATAGGATGGTAGTTGCAACATTAATCCTCTAGTGGAATGAATTAATGTTATAAGTTCAAATTATATTTTGGGCTGAATATATGTGTTTGGACTTATGGGAGGCCCAATCCTATACCTTCTAGAGATCCCTGGCCTGGCCCAACTAGAAACCCTAGAAGATACCTATAAATAGGATCTTATGGTTGAGAGAAAAACCCTAGTTGTCTAGAAGTTATCATTTTTCATAAGCTCATGTGTTGAGCGACAGTTAGGGTTTAGTTCTCTCAAACATCGTAGATTTAGTATTTTGGATTGGCATCTACGATTTGGAGGATTGTTGTCCACCTGGTATCCGATCTTGGTTTGTGGGACACACAGTCGTGCGCAACCCACGCCTCTGCGTGTAACCACCTCCAATCGCATCGCCATCCATCATCGGACTTGCGTCGAAAAAGCGATCGGGAGGGAGGAACGGGTGCGGCCCAGCCGCACGGATGACTCCCCGCCGCCGCTACCCGTTTGTGCCGCGTCGGTTGGATCTGGGGCTCGCCAGAAATGAGTCGCGTGCTGGAAGCACGCCGGAAACGCGCGCACAGCAGCCCTGAGTGTGGCCCAGCCGCAGGGGAAGGCCCTGCCGCCGCCACCCGTCGCGCTGCTCGCCGCTGCCGCCACCTGAGATCGCTTCCGCCGGAGGCGCAGCCGCCGACGAGATTTGCTGCAGGGCTGAGACTGCAAGCGACGGGAAATGGCGCATCACCGGCAGGCCGGGAAAGCAACGGGAAATGGCGCAGCGGTGGCTGCAAATCGCGCGCTTGTCTGTGCTCATTTTGCAGCCTGACTATAGCTCTTGTTCACGGCCTTCCCGGCAGCAGGTGGCGCGGCGATTAGCGACGACGGTACTTGGTAGTGGAAGCCCGATGGTAGGCGACCATCGGGATGTGAAAGATGGTCCAGATCGGCGGCTAGAGGCGGTGCAGCGACGGCTGCAACTCGAGCACATGTCTGGGTGAGTTTTGTGGCTGCTCTGCAGCCTCTGTTCGCGGCGTCTCCGGCGACTGGTGAGACGGATTTGGCCAAAATAAAAGGTTGGATCTTGAAGCCTGGTGATAGGCGACCAAGATGACGTCGGTGGTTGGCTGGATCGGCGGCGGAGTCATCGGCAGCGAGGGCGTGAAGTTTGGTGGTCGCGCGATAATTCTGGGAATTTCCAGAATTTTCGCTCGACAGTTGCACTGTGCCATTTTCTTTTCTCGATTGTCGGCGATCCCGGCTTGGATCGCTGGTGCCGGCGGCTGGAAATGGTAGGCCTTGCTATAGACTTCAATGCCTAATGGTTTATTGGCGTTGATGGCGGCGGAATTAGCGTCAATCGTCGCGTGAAAATGGCTGCACACAAGAATCTCGCGATTCTGTCTGCGTGTGAGCTGATTTCGCTCGCTGATTGGAGGCTATTTCGGGTCGTATCTGTAATTCCAACGATTTAATCTTACTTTCCATACTTAGGGCTTCAATGCCCAGTAGGTTTGGGAGGTTGATGATTGATTATGACGGCGCAATGGGCCAACGAAGTCGGCCCAGTCGCCATAAAATCCTAATTTTCTGGGTTGACAGCATGTAGGTGGACATTTTTTCGTGGTCATTTGGAGGCTTTCCATTTATGGATTTCCAGTACCGATGACATGGAATTGTAGTCCAAACCTAGGGCTTTAAGGTCCAGTAGGTTACCAGCATGATTGTCATTGGAATCGATGGGAACGGAGGCGAGAAAAGTGCCCTGTGCACTGGTTTTTCGCCCAGGCTGCTCAACTAGCCATTTTCTTCAGTCAATTGGCGGCAATTCGAGCGTGAATCTTCGGTGCCGTTTGTTAGAGATGGAATTCCAAACTTTTGTCTTCAAAGCCCATTAAGTTTCGGCCGTTGACTGTGCGTCGTTTGGTAGCAACTGTGGCTCGAAAAAGGCCATTTGCAGTAAATTCAAAAGCCCAAAATTGAATTGTTCAAGGCCCGGATCTGATTCGAAGACCCATTTAAAGAGCTGTATATCAAATATTCATGTAATAGAATATGTAGATATGCAGGTACACATCTTGGGGCCACGAGGACATTTTATTTGTTCTTGCATGATGTGTGTTTAATTTTCTAAGCATGTTTTATGTTTTACATGTTAGGAGCATGATAGGATTTATTTAATTCTTTATAGCATGCTGTCAAAAACCTTCAATTTAAAATGACTAAGTGAGTTAAAATAAATTTTAATTAATTTATTTAGGCCTCCACAATTGGTCTTATAAGTGATTGTGGATGTTGTTCGCAGGACCTTGGGAGTCTCCCCCTAGAGGATACAACATTCACTGGTTCACTGGATTAGACTTCTGATAAAAATGAATTTTATCTTTAAATGAAGTGCGTGGCACTCGCGGTACCCTGGGAGTCTCCCTCTAGAGGATGTGTCATTCATGGTTCATTGGTAAAGGTTTAATTCAAGATAACCTTAAGAAATTATTTACAAGTGATGTAAAGTCCTAACGGTAAGGTCATCAATTGAAAAATAATTTTCTTTATGGCTAAATTGTGGTCATCACTTAGATGTGAATTTCTATATAACTCCCCAACGGAGTCCCTGTTTTAATTCACATGGCCTGTTAAATGGTCCGACTATTAATTCCATTCGTCATAAAGTAGAGGTTGACGTGATATTGGAATTAAAGATAGTTTGTCTGGTCAATGGATATGT